>JANIIA010000008.1:20787698-20797812 GCA_027478495.1 Erythroxylum alaternifolium | reverse complement strand
ATCTAACTGCACGCCTCTTACCATTGAGCTAAGTGCAGTTAGATGCAACAAAACCTTGAGGTCTCGAGTTCGAGTACTAAAGAGGACAATACCAAGGTTGTGGTCGCGTGCAAATTTGAGGTATGCGGGGCCCAGTTCGCCCCGGTACGCAAAATACGGACCCAACATAACTAGAAGCCTATCAAACTGTCAAGGGGTAGGCCTGCTATTTCTCATGTGATGTTTGCAGATGATTTAATTTTGATGGGCGAAGCTTCAATTAAAGAAAGCAAAACCATGATAGCTTGTTTAGATACATTTTGTGCCTTTTCAGGTGAAAAGGTTAATGTTGTTAAGTCTAGATTTTATGTTTCTCCGCACACTGCCAAGACAATAGTAGACGGTATTAATGATGTACGGGCACTGCTCCATATGTTGATTTTGTATTGTATCTTGGTGTTCCCCCTTCATAGGCAGCATGTTTCTCAACGAACCTATGACCATATCCTAACACAGATCAAGAAGAAATTGACTGCTTGGAAGGCTGATCAACTCTCGCTTGTTGGTCGAGCCATTCTTGTGTAATTTGTCACTAGTACCATGGGTACGTATACTATGCAAACCATAAGACTTCCCATCGCTGTATCCAAAGAAATTGGCTCTCTCAATAAGAATTTTCTCTGGGGTTCAATGGCTAACAAACAGAAAGTGTCACTTCATAAGTGGGATATGGTATGTCGTCCACATAAGGAAGGTGGCTTGGGTTTTCAGAAAACTGTAGATATGAATTTGGCTTTGTTGGCTATACTTGGTTGGAAACTTGAGGCCAATGATAGTAGTTTATGGGCCCATGTTTTAAAGGCTAAATATTTTCAAAGCTCCAACTTTTTGGAGTAAAAAATTAAACTTGTTGCTTCTTATACTTGGAAGGGCATTTATACTAGTAAGAATATTGTCCATCAGGGTTGTTCAAGGTTGGTTGGGTATGGTGATCAAGCATCCTTTTGGTTTGATAAATGGCTTGATAACTTCGAGTTGGCCTCGTTAATTGATCCAAATTCCCTGCGCCCTTTACAAGATGCGAAAGTCTCTGATTTTTAGACAACGAAGCCTATTTTCGGGATATTGTACACTCCTTTCCCGAGGAAACCCGAAATCTTCTTTCTCTTTTCATGCCTGTTTATGTAGAGAAGGACATAACTATTTGATCTATGTCTCCCTCTGGTGTGTTCTCGGTGAGTTCAGCTTATAATCTTCTACTTGGGACATCACCAGCGAATTTTAACTAGAATTTAGTATGGAAGAAGACCTTGCCTCCTTGCATTAAGTTTTTCTTGTGACTGGTAGTTCATAACCGATTGTTAACATGTGAAGCTTGTGTTTGATGCCAAATTATTACTACAACCAATTGTCCAAGATGTGAGGCCCTTGTGAATCAATTTGACATTTATTTCGAGATTGTCAAGAGTCGCAAGTCATCTAGTCCTCTTGACTCCTCAATTAGATGTTTTCAATTCTTTATCTCTTTTTGATTGGATTCGTGTTAATTTTTGCAACTCTTCTTTTATTGTTGCTAATAATATCCACTGGGGTGATCTTTTTTGTTATACCTGTTGGTATATGTGATGTTGGCGTAATTGTGTTATTTTTTAATCAGACTTTGTCTGGCCCCCCATGCTACTAATATCATTTATGCAAGTGTGTAGAATTTTCGCAGATATAGCACGGTACAAAAGGCCTTGGTTATAAAGCAAGATATGCCAATTGCTTGGAGTCCACCATCCCCTGGTTGCATCAAAATTAATATGGAAGCATCAGCACTTACAGATCCAAAAGAGACTAGCGATTAGAGGCCTTGTAAGGAACGCTGAAAGAAGATGGCTCTTTGGGTTTGTAAGGAGATTCGATTGGGGAAACATTACAAGAGCTGAATTGTTCGAAATTTATTATGGAGTGCTTTTGGCTTAGGATCGAGGCTTCTGAAATGTGCTTATTAAATCAGACTCTCTTTTAGCCATTAACAAAATGAATAATGACTTTTGACCTACAGATCAATTCTATCAACTTATTCGTGCTTGCAAGGAACTGCTTAGCTGACCTTGGCAGTGTCATGTTGTCCATACTTATCGCGAAGCAAATATGTGCGTTAACTACTTGGCTTCTTAGGCCTATGGAGGTAATTTTGATGTTACTCACCTTGATAATTCCCCTGGACAATTCCACAATTTTCTTCAGGAGGATTTTATGAGTGTTGCTTGGCCTAGAGCCGTCCTTATTTGCATCTAGCATTTTTTGATTGTCCCCTTTAACAAAAAAAATATTAGTTTTTGTTGTGAAAAGGTAAGTGAATATTAGTTAATTATGAATAACGCTGGCAATATTTCAATATTTTACTGGCTACAGGTGCTATATAGAAAACTTCCCCCTGATACATAAACACCTTATTGAAATCTAAATAGGAGACAAAGTCACCTATAAAAACAATTATATTAATCCACATCAGATTATCGTTAAAAAAGGAAAAGAAGTCAATTAATATGTAGAACTAGTTAATGGGTATAAAAAGGAGGGGCTACGTATGTTTAGGCACGTGGCTTGTAATTATGCATGCAAAAGCTCGTTCTCTATTTTATTTGTCTTTTTAGTTTTTACGGAGACGGTTAAATTACGAGTCTTTGTTTCTACGTAGATATGTTTTTTCTTATTTGGCCTATATTTTCTGATCGCGGTATCAAGTTTCGATCGAAGTGATTGGCTCTGTGTGGTCTCTCTCTGTTTCTCTGCCCTACTTTTGACGAAGTTTTTAAAGCTGTCCACAAATAAATACTTGAAGAAGAAGAAGAAGAGACTTACAAGAAAGATAAAGCTGCCGATAGAAAAAGCTCATCTTTTTAAAGCCTAAAGAAAGCTGATATAGTCCAAAGGAGGGAAAAGAGAAGACCTTTTTCTTCTCTATTTCATCATCCTGTCTTCTATACCCAGCTTTTCCCCTACCTATCTTTTCCAGGACCCGACCCCAGCTTGTTTCAACTTCCCGGATTGTGAAAGAGAGAAAGCGGCAAATTACAAGTAAAGCATAGAGCTAGTTACATACTATAGGCGTTTTTTTTTTTTCATTGTAGACTAATATATAGAGGAGAGAATATAATCAAGCGAGCAAAAGCCATAGTATCAAAGCCCCATGTTAGCCAATAACTCTTCTTCAGCTCCTTCTTCTTCTTCTGAGCTATTTTCTTGGTTAGCGAATGGGAGTAACAACAAGAATAAGAGGAAGAGAAGGCCAGCTGGTACTCCAGGTATGCGTTTACGTGACCACTTACATAAATTACCTTTGGCTAGCCATCATTTTATTCCCCTATATAATCATGTTTCTGTTGGTGTAATTGTTTTATGGCAGATCCAGATGCTGAAGTTGTGTCTCTATCACCAAAAACCCTGCTGGAATCAGATCAGTACGTGTGTGAGATCTGCAACCAAGGGTTTCAGAGAGATCAGAACTTGCAGATGCACCGGCGACGGCACAAAGTTCCATGGAAGCTACTGAAGCGAGAGACTCCTGTGGTGAGGAAGCGTGTGTTCGTGTGCCCAGAGCCTACTTGCTTGCATCATGACCCTTGTCACGCTCTCGGCGATCTTGTCGGCATAAAGAAGCACTTCAGAAGGAAACACTGCAATCACAAACAGTGGGTCTGCGAGAAATGCTCTAAAGGCTATGCCGTTCAATCCGATTATAAAGCTCATCTCAAAACCTGTGGTACTAGGGGCCATTCCTGCGATTGTGGCCGTGTTTTCTCAAGGTTCTTCTTCACTCTGTCCGATTAAACTCCCTCTCTTTTCTACCTTCTTAAATTTTATCCATCGATCACCCTTTTGTTGATAGATATACAGATCTATCTATATTGAACTCTCAGTGGATGTCAGAGGTTGTGCTGCACTTTCAACAAATTTTCATCTTATTTTCACATTTCGTTTCATTCCGAAGGGTTATATATGTTTTGATAACTTAAAGTCTTTTTTTTTTCCTTGTTCTTGATTCCCTCCCTACAACTCGTGCTACAAAAAAGTTAGAAGAAGAATAAAATATTTTTTAGCAATTGACCCATGGAGGTTTAAGAGAACTGTTTATTGACAGTTGTTGCACGATTCCCAAAATTTGTTTCCGTCGTTCGTTTCATATATTTTTAGCTTCTCAAACTCAAAACACCTTTTTTCTTTTATTTTATTTTTCCTGTAGATACTCGATTGTTTCATTATTATATAGCCCATCTGTTTCTAACCAATCCAATTGGATTACAAAGCTTTAGTTAATCTGAAATTTAAATGCTTCACTTTTTTTCTTTTACAATGAGCTTATGACGTAATGTCCTCATTTCTTTGTTTCTTCCTATCATTCTAATCCATAAAGAGTCCACCAAGATCAACCCTTACGTTGATCTTCTTGCTTCATGCTACTTAGTTGCGCGCGACATCTGATTCAACAGTTTTCTTGTATTCAATATATACTTCGGTTTTTCTGTAGAGTTGAGAGCTTCATCGAACACCAAGACGCTTGCAATATGGGGCGTCTCCGATCTGAGTCACATTTGCTCCAGCCTGCATGCTTATCGAGAACTGCTTCAAGTCCAAGCCCTTCAAGTGAAACCAATATCAGCAACAATCCGTGGCCTCCTCTCATAATTTCAAGACCAACTGCTGATGCCATGTTCTTGACATATAGTACACCCGCTGCTGATAACAAAAACTCCTCAAGAACTGCACCGTACAATTTGGACCTTCAACTCTCAACCACCTCAAAACCTCTTGAGGCCTCATATGCGGCCAAGAGAGATGGTGAGCATCAAGCTCAGCTACATCTCGCAATTGGGTGGTCGTCGATCGACTTCAGCAATAGACATGATTCGAACATAATTTCTACAAACCAAGAAGCTGTAGGAAAAATCTCCCCAAGGGAGAGTGACTATAAAAGTGAGAAAAACTTGGCCGAGCCAAGGATTATCGAGCAAGCACGAGAACAGTTAACATTGGCCAAGGAAGAGAAAGTTTATGCTGAAGAGGCAAGACAGCAAGCAAAAAGGCAGATTGAATTGGCTGAACAAGAATTTGCCAATGCCAAGAGGATTAGGCAACAAGCTCAAGTTGAGTTAGAGAACGCACAAGCTCTCAAGGAACATGCCATTAAACGAATACACTCTACTATTCTGGAAATCACCTGCCACGCTTGCAAGCAACAATTCCACGCAAGAACACCTCCTGAAGAAAACTCTATAGTGTTGAGTTACCTGTCGTCAGCTGTTACAGAAGGTGAAGAAGACAACGATAATGGAAATGATCTGGCAAATATGTCCAAGTTTTAAAGCCATTCCCTAGCTCCCACTGTTACAATTTGATAGCTTCTTTTCTCTATCTTCGATTGTTTGTTAAAAATTGTGGTTAGCTGAAGTTGGTTTAGATGGGTTCTGAGCTGTGTTCTTCAGGCTACTGTGTTTACGCAGTACATTTTTTTAGGAAGCTATCAGAATCATGACTTTGTTACTGTGGCAATGTAAATTTCCATGAATGGTACTTGTAACTACGACCTTGTAGAAATCTTATTTCTTTACAATAAATCCTCTCAATAAAGGGTGTGAATCATTAGGTTTTCCTGCGCTGAGACTGTTTCATTGAATACGTACAGAAACACTCGCCTCTTTCTTTCTCTAAACCTTTGCAGTTTTGGATTTTGTGTTTGGACTATGTGGATATGTTGGGAAAACCGAGGTGACGGAAAATGAAGGTGACCGTGACCTCTCTCGCCAGCATTAAAGAAGAATACTGACGAAATTTATGACCTAGACTTTCAAATACCATTAGATGGGAACGTAAGAGATGAGGGAGAAAGGGGTAAAGGTGCGATGTAGTGGCATAAATACGAAGGTAAAAGCGCCATGTTTTTCAGTGCCGCAGTTGTAAGGTCTAATAACAGACTCATTCGTCCCTCTCAAGGTCCCCAACACAGGCACAAACAAACTTCACTCATCGATGCTATTTCGTGATCTTTTTATCTCTGCATAAGATTCAGAGCCAGCCACAGAAGGGGAGAGAGAGCGAGAGGGTGTATGTGGTTGGCAGATTTTGCAGAGCAAAAGGAACACAGCATCTTTCCATTTACAAAGAGAACACAGAATGGCTTTTATTTAAGCCTTGCAACTAAAAAATTGGCTTCCTTGTTAAAAGTTCAAACCTGGGTGTGGGTTGTAGTACTCGCTTACTCTTTCTTCCTCTTTCAAGACTACAGTGTTAATCCAAAACCCCAAAACAATTGGGAAAAATCTACTGTTTGCCTTTACTCTTGGAGCTTACGCTATCCTTTCTACACTTTGGCTATTTCCCTTATTTGTTCTGGTCAATAATTATGCGTCCTTGACTAGCTTTGCTCGTCAGTGATAACTATTAATTGGTTACTGAGCCAGCTTCAATAGCAACCAAGGTCATTGATGTAAATTGGCGACCTTGCAAGCCAGTTCTAAGGAGCGAGAGACGGACAGACATACGAATCGCTCAAGTTTTATCTGAAATGGTTGGCCAGAGAAAAATTAAAAATTATTTGAGGGCAATGATTACATAAATTGGCAGTAAATATTCTTGCATACTGCAGCTTTGCACGTGATACGGTCTTCAAAGTCAGGTCAAGTTCAGCCAAGTAAGCGTCGAGGGTCTTCAGGAACATTTTCTTTTCTGCCGCCGAGTTCTACAATTATTAGTAACATGCGGCAATTTTCTGTAACTTAGTAGAATCTTTTGTACAAATTCCAGGATTATTTAACAACATTTTACACATCATCCTATCATCAAAGCTTAAAGTTCTTAAGCTCAACATACTTGGCACCTCCATTGTTCTCTGTAATCTTGAAAAGAATACAACATATGAGTTCTCACAATGAATTCTAATAGGCATAGAAATTGAATAAACTATTTTAAGCCCTCCAATGAAGTTCACTCCTATCTCCAACACAAGTTATAATCTTATCTTTATGGTTGAAGTTGCCACAATAATTTCTTAGAGCTCTTCAATGACACAGCTCTTCTAACTAACATAAAGAATAACCTATAATAGACTTCTTGTCATAGAAACATCTTGTTGACAATTTTATATAATAACTTTCATACTATAAGTATATAGATTGTATCTTATAACATAAAAGATATCATTTCTACAAAGATTAATTAGTCACCTAGCAACTTGAATCCGCTTTGTCCAAGGTAATCAAAGAATGAATAAAATGAATTAAAAAAATTGACAGAAATTAAAATAAATTAATAACATTAAACAATTGGTAATTGAAACTAGCAATAAGAATAAAATTAATCAACAATGAAAACTTAGGAATTATTTTATCCTTGTTTTGTCTTCCTTTTATCTTGTTGATTCAATTATACTTGATCATAGATATCGTAAGGTTTTGATTACCCTCTCTTGAGATCTAATCAAGTAATCCCAATTGGAATCGATAATAATAGAATTGAAACTTTTTAATTCACAAAACTACTCTTAACTATTCAGTTGGATTTGAAGCAATCCTAAAGATAATTAATTTACAACTAAGATCTCTCTTCAATTGTTTATTAATCTGATATTTGCTGGTCTGTTAAGTTACCAACTCCTATTGGACACCTTAACACATGTGACTTGATTCAATCTCAAGTTTTATTATCAAGAATAAGCATAACAAATACCATAAAGCATTGATTTATCTATTGAATTCGAAAAGAATAAGGTTTAACAAAATAGATCAAGAACAATCTGTAATATGGATTTAGAAACCCATAATCATATTCAAAATCCTAATAATCCAAATCAACATCCAAGAACATGAAATATACAAAGAGAAAATGAAGAAAAACAATGTTGTGTCGTGATCTAGAAATCTAGAAAATCTGGAGTGCTATTAATGCCTCCACTTTGATGTCTTTAATTATGATGTGCAACTTCCTTTTTGATGTTTTTCTTTGCCTTAAATACTTCTTGAAGCTTTTGGGGTTCTTTCTAGGGTTTCTAAACTTAATTTGGTTCCAAATATTTCCTTGAAATGTCAAGAATACAAAACTTTTATGTGTTGGAAAACACTATCTTAATCGTGCCTATGATTGGTTTATTTCTATACCAATATTAATTTATCTACAAGTTATTTCCATGAGAATTAATTAGTCACCTAACAACTTAAATTCTTTTGTCTAAGGTAATCAAAGATTGAATGAAATGCATTCAAACACTACAAGAAAAATGCGATTTGTGACGAAAATTACCGACAGAAAATATAAATATTATGTCAGTAATATGTATTGCTGACAGACTTTACCGATGGACAAAGGCGTCATAGAAACGACCGTAACTAATATTTACTGACAATAATAACTTGACCATCAGTAAATTTACTAATGGTATAGTAATTATCGTTGGTAAATATATCGACGGTTTATTCTGTCACCTACCGTCTGTAAACTTTAGAGATGGTAGGTTATATACCGTCGATAGATATACCGACGGTAAGAAATTTACCGTCGGTAAATTTGGTTGAAGGTTACCGACAGATATGTTATTCCATTGATAAAAATTGAGACGGAATTGCTTATTCCGTCTGTGATTACCAGCGGATTTGTGAATTGAACGTCCGTCGATAAACGTAGATAACTTTACCGATGAAAAAATTCCGTCGGTAAATTAACAACAATATTTTTTTAAACGTGTAATATATACTGTTAGTATATTTAAATTATGATTATTGCATAATTTTAACAGTTATAAACTTATAGTATACATTTAATTTGCATAAATAGAAAAAAAATTTGATGATTAAAAGTTAAAATATCTTAATTGATAATAAAAACATTACATTGTACATAATAAGTATTTGTAATACAAATTAAATGACCAAAAGTGCATTATTGATCTGGAGACAACGGATGCTTTTGTTGGTGCGATGAGGTGCTACCTTTATCCTTCATCGCATCCATTTCCTTACAGAGTTGAGCGATGTACTGCATCGACAGTTAATGCTGTTTCATCGACTGTTGCAACTAAAGCGCCAATGTCTGCACTGTGCCCCAAAGATTTTGCACTTCATTGGTGATGGACTGCCTATGAGATGCTGCTGTACTAGACATGAAAGATTGCGAATAATATGTGTTCACAAATGAACTTAAGCCGAATATCCTCCCACGACGATCCCCACCACCCACTGCATGAAGATAAGTTTCAGTTTCATCAACATCTTCATATTGCCGAGACTGTCGTTCAATACATTCTTGCATTTGGTTATATCAGAAAGCAATGTTTATATTATTAAGTGATACTTATTAAGAACTATTAATATTAAACTATAAAATTCACATACATTGAGTTCTCTACAACGACTGTTGACGAATGTCATACCGTTATGCTTCTTAGTGTGAGTGTACAGAAATAGCTAACATGGTATAGACCTAATGCCCATAGACTTATCTTGCATAAGAATAAAATATTAATAATAAGTGAATTCGAATTTATAAAAATTTTAGCAGAGTTTCATCTATTTTTATGATATCTACCCCCTGTTGAATAAAGAAAAAACAGAAAAATACAGCCATATATGGCACCGGATATTTATAACATTATCATTCTCACCAAGAAACACATATTTTCATTCCAAATTTTAACATATCAAATTCAATTAAAATACAGTAAAGAAAAAAATGAGAATATATCTGTAAATTGTAGATACTTATAAGTCTCTCTGCATACTTTTGGTGGGTAATAGATCCTCCCGTATGTACTGGAAGACTCTCTCTTTCCAGTCCTCCACGTCTGTTGGCTGAATTATGCTGTGAAACAGACATAGCCTCAGGTGATGTCAAATACTGCAGCCAACGACTCCATATTTCTTCAGAAATGTAAGGCGATTGTACACCGGCCCTATTTATTGTAGCAAGAAATTCGCGATAACGTGTACACGCTCGTCTCTCCCATGCTCTATAGATGATCCCGTCAAATTGAGAATCTCAAAAAAATTCTTTCTGTAATAAAAGGAAAAATATTCGATAAGTACTTTTGATGTAATAATATTTATAAAATTAATGTATAAAAATGTTAATTAAAAAAGAAAATAATAATTTTTGTCGT
>JANIIA010000008.1:20644145-20663216 GCA_027478495.1 Erythroxylum alaternifolium | reverse complement strand
TCTCCATTTAATAACTTCAATCTTAAAAAAAAATTATATCCCCAAAAATTATAATTAAAGCCTAATCACAATAAAAAATAATAAAATTTATCCTCAAACAAATCGGGGTCCAACAACTCAGCTATATCACAACTCTCAATTGGCTACCAACTCTATTCTTAATCCAATTTTCTTAAAAAGGGCCAACGTAATAGGAATTTTATTAAAAAAATTATCACCTTTTTAGCTTACCTGATTTCTTTTTAGTCAATAACCCTCATGAAAGGTTATGAATGATGCCAACCAATTTAAATGAGTGTAACTATAAATGTATCCAAATAAGTGTCATAAAGTGAAAGAATAGGTGTAATATCATAATTGACATACATATTCAACGCAAAGGCACTTAAAACACAAATTTCGTATGTTAATATGCCTTCATAATTTAAATGACCATATTCAAAAGTAAGATAATTTCATTAAATTCATGCCAATGACACATTCACACAATACTCACATCATGCAATAAAATGTTCACACAATGTCATCCTAATTGAAATAACATAATGCAAATGAATTCTTAAATGATATTCAAGTGGGGGAACGCATTCAAGTGCATATACGTTCTCCCACTTGAACAACACATCATACTCAATATGGATACAAATATAATAAAAATAAAGAGAAATAATAATAAATAAAAAGTAAAAACAAGAATATTTATGGAGATTCAGGTTGTGATGGTGTTGGAGATGGAATTTGGACACCTTGGATAGCAAAAATGATATCATTGATGGCATATGTCCTCCTTTAGATACGTTTACATGGTGTCTAGATGACCTTTTAGGCACTTGTTATTTTCTTTCATTTTGTCAAGCACCGTACTTTGGCCTTCTTCCTTCTCTTTGGAATCATCATTTAATGAGAAATGTTGGTGTGCTTATGCGGAACTTGAGCTCACCTATCCTATATTGTCCTGTGTTTGACTTTTGGTTTAGCAAATATCTTAAAGTTCTATACCATGGTACTCTAAGATCTCTACTAGTGGCAAATGCGTGTGATTTAAATACTTAAGAAAAATAGGGGTTAGTGCATCAACAATAACACCATTAAAGTGAGCGAGAGCAGTTATAAGGTATACCTAGATAGCTACTTTTCTTATTAAGCGATTAAACCAGTGTTTGGAAAATATAAGTGGATGTACGAACTTGAACTTTATGAACTATGCACTAAAGGATAAATAAATCTTTTTTAAAACACTTTTTACTTGTCAAAATAATTTGACGCATAAATTTACTCATTAATAAGCGCTTAGGAGGAAGAAAGTGTAGAGAAAATCCTACAAAACCCACTCAAAAGATGTGATTTTGAGTGGGAATCGCTATATTTGTATGGAAATAATGTTAATCTAGAAGGAAGATGAAAGGAAAGAGTGAAAACCAAGTAAAAGTGAAGAGAGATTTGAGAGTAAAGAAGGAGCTATATAGGTGGGTTGCTATTTTGAGAGAGAATATGAGAGGTAGAATAAGAGAAAAAGAGTATTTAAAGGGTTAGGGCTTGAGAAAAGGGCAAAATGGGGCTTGTACTATCATGCATGTGTTTCATAATAGTTTAGCCTAATTCTCATCTATCATGATCATGACAGAGAGTGCATCCCCTTGCCATGCACGACGTGACTACATGCATAATTATGACATGCCTGGCACACTCCAAATTTGTCACGTTTTGCATTATTTTCCTCGTGTATCCCCGAGAACACGTTCCCTAACTTGTAACACCTTTCCAAATATAAGATTAAAAAATTAAAATCACTCCAAAAATAAGAAAATAACAAATCTAAATACAAAATTTACGAAAACCTAACTAACATTACATGCTAATTTATGGTCACTAGCTGGATCATTCATTATTTAAATTTGTTCAATGAAGTGAAAGGAAAGAAATTACTTCCCTTTCTTATGAAAAGACTCTGTTAAGATACGAGTTTACATCTATGTTGATTCAACTTGAGGGTTTTCTTTCTATTGTTCTCCAACTCTAAAACTCCATGCTTGAATACACGGATTATTTTTAAAGGCCCACTCCATTGCAACTTGAGCTTTCTTATAAGCAACTTCAATAGTAAGTTAAAGTCCTTTTACTTTGCATCTCCTACCTTAAACTCCTTTTACTTGATATGAGAATCATGCCATTTCTTAACTTTTTCCTTATATAAATTGACACTCTCATAAGCATTTAATTGAAATTCATTTAGCTTGTTCAACTGTAGAAGTTTCTTCTCACCTACATTCTTCCAATCAAAATTTAAGGCCTTTGTTGCTCAATATGCTCTATGTTCTAATTCTATAGGTAGGTGACAAGCCTTTCCATAAACAAGCCAACATGGGGTCATACTAATTGGGGTCTTGAAGGTGGCTTGATAAGCCCATAGAGTATCATCTAGTTTCAATGCCCAATATTTTTTTGAACTGTTGACCATCTTCTCTAATTTTCTTTTCAACTCACGATTAATAACCTCCACTTATGCACTTGTTTATAGAAGGTATAGGGTGGCAACACAATGGTAGAATCCATATCTTTTAAGAAGAGCATCAAAATATTTATTAAAAAAATGTGTTCTCTCATCACTAATTATGGCTCGTGGCACTTTAAATCTATTGAATAACCTCTTCATGAATTTTTGTACCAACTTTCCATGATTATTTAAATTCACCATAACTTTAACCTTTTATAATACATAATCCACTGCAATTAAGATATAAGTGTTCCTTATGGAGGATAAAGTGAAAGTAACTTATGGTTAGAAACCTCCTAAAATGGTTCCCAAGAAAATTTGGAAGCCCACAGGTAGGATATTTCCAATTGGTTTTCTTGAGGAACTTGTGCAAGAAGAGATGTAATTATTTGATCCTATGCTAGAGAAAAGGGAAATAAATTCTATTGATTTTCAAAAAGTAGTTAAGAGGAATCAATGATTGTTATCCATGATTCTTCCCCATAATAAAATAACACTGTTACAAACGTTTTTGATGAAATTGGACAATTATAGGGAAGTAATATAGTAGAGACCAGAGAAATTCAAGTTGATATAGTTAACACTCCTAAAAATAAATGAAATTGTAAACAAGTGGAAGAAGACACTCGTGGCAATTCTAAACTGGTTGAAGACTCCAAATTGGAATAAGAGGGGAGGGGTAGTACAATCAAGTATGGTTCAGAAGACTGATTTCTTACAAGCTCATTTAGAGGGCAACAATGAAGGACCTGTAGAGAATTTTAACATCCCATCTGTTATTATGCCTACAGAAGGGGACGATTTAGACAGTAAGGATAAAAGTGACGTGGTTGTTAATACAAACGTACAAGAGGCTTTCTAGTACAATTTCCAAGTGGTTTCAAACAGAAGAAAGTCTAAGAGGAACAAGGGATTAGGTTCCAAAAGTAAGACCAAATGATGTCTATAATATTCTAAAATGTAAGAGGTTTAAACAAACCTCTAAAACAACATGCTTTACATGATTTACATGATTTTGCTGCTAAAAGAAAACCACTAATCCTTTCTTTTTGGAGACCAAAATAAAAACGAATGGTAATAAAAAACTTGATTTTTTAGGAAATAATTGGAAACTAGTTTCCAATAACTCTTATCATCACCTTGATAGAATTATCCTTCTCAATAACTCCGTATTAATTTCTTTGGATGTGTTACCAGTGCCTGATCAACTTATGCACTTAAAAATTTCTTTTAAGCTTATAAACGAATCTATCTTACTTCATATTGTTTATGCTAGTAACTTCGTATTTCAGGGAAACATTCTATGGAAAAATCTCTATGACTTGAGTGATACTTTTGACTTGTCGTAGGCTATGTGTGGTGATTTTAATTCAATTTTGTATCATACTAAAGCTGAAGGGAAATTTTGCCTCAGGAACTATTCATATGATTTTTTTCAAGTGTGTTAAACTCATAAAGGCCATTTATCTTAAAGTAGAAGATCACTTTTACACATGGAACAACAAAAAAGACTCGAAATGGTTCATCAGGAAAAAAATTAGATAGAGCTCTTATGAAATTTTGTTGGATGTGAAAATTCCTTGATAGATTTGCTCATGTTTTAGACCCCTTTTTCTCTAATCACCCTCCTATCAAGCTAACTAGTTTGTTTCCTAATACTATCAAATTCCATCCTTCCATGTTCAATAATTAGTTAGCACAACAGCCAAGATTCTTTGAGGCTTGTAGGAAAGGGGTTGTGAATCTAGTTTATGGAACTTACCAATTTTGTTGTGTTCAGAGCTATTAAAGGGAACTAAAGGTGCTAAATGAATCTTTAGGGAACAACACATAAAAAACAATGGAGGATGCTAAGAATAGGTTGTCTAAAGTACGAATTTGTTAGCTGTTAATCCTAAAAATACTGATCTCATTGTCCAAGAGAAACGTTAGATAAATTCTTATATGCAAGCTATCTGAAATCATTTCAATATAATCAAGCTAAGGTCAAGAATTGCATAGTTGAATGATGGAGATCTAAGCACTAAATTTGTTTTCAACATAGTGCGGGCAAGGAAAAATTGGAACAAAATTTGCATAACTACCATAAGTAATAGACTTGTGTTGTAAGATCAGAAATTCATTCTCCAAGAGGCTTTGAATTTCTTCTCAAATATGATAGGATTAGCCAAAATTTTATGCTTCATCCTTAATAGTGTCAAATAGATTCATCTCAAAGTAAAACCCTAATGACATTGTTTTAATTTTAATTACACCCATAGAAGATAAATAAATTATAGGCACAGTTTTCTTGCTCAACGATCAAATGGCACATAAACCAGACAGTTTGAATGGACTTTTCTATCAGAAATCCTGGGATACTATTGGAAGAATGGTTTTGGATGCATCTCATGAATTTTTTAGAACTGGTAAATTGCTGTAAGAAATCAACAAAAACTTCATTGTTTTGATTCCTAAGGTACAAATTCCAATATCCTTCAGTGATTATAAACCCTTATCTTACTTGAATTTTTTTCTATAAGATCATATCTAAGTTGTTTTCAATTAGAATGAAAGAGGATATTAATGTTCTTGTCAATTATAATCGAAGAGCTTTTCTAGAAAATAGACGTATTAGGGATAATATTCTTATTGTCTAGGAACTACTTAAGGGTTATTCCAAAAGAAGATCTCTAGTAAATTGTTTTGTTAAGGTTAATTTTAGCAAAACATTTGATAGCATAAGCTGGGAGTTATTGTTTCATTTATTGAAAGTTTTCAGTTTTCCTGGGAAATTCCTCAACTAGATTAAAGAATGTGTCTCAAGTGTCTCCTTTTTAGTGCTAGTAAATGATATGCCTTCCAAGATCTTTAAAAAATCCAGGTTTATCAGATACGGGGACTCCCTATCCTCATGTCTTTTCATATTATGTATGGAAGCTCTTTCTCTTCTTTTCAAGTATAATATTAATGAGAATCCAAATTTCAGGTATCATTCTAAATGTCAAAAGCTTCCCCTAGCGAATCTATGTTTTGCTGATGACTTGTATATATTTTACAAAGATCATTTATGCTTTGTATAAACTTTATGTTCTTTAAAGGCAATTCAAGCATAGAACTGAATGTAAACAATAGTTTTTTTTCTGCTATCTAAAGTTACCTCAGATTTGAGCTTCAAATTACAAGAATTAATGGAATGTGTAAAAAGAATCCCCTTTTATGTATCTTAGGCTCCTTGTATCTAAAAGAAAATTGAGATATTCTAAATGCTATCTTATAATTGAAAAGGTGTAGAATAAACTTTCTTTTTGAATTAACAAAACGCTTTCTTATGTGGGGAAACAACAATTGATCAAATCTATCTTATCCTTTTTATATGTTTATTGGAGATCTCATTTGTTTCTTTCAAAATAGATTATCAAAATGCCAAAAAGATTGTTTAGTTATTTTCTTTAGAGCCATTCAGAGGGAGTTAAAGGATTAAAAAATGTCAAGTGGTTTGAAATATGTTTTCATAAAGATCAGGGGGTCTAGGAGTTAATGACATTAAGGTAACAAATTCAACCTTAATTCTGAAAAGATTATGGAGAATCCTAGAAGACAAATCACCACTTTGGATTAAATGGATAGATGGATATTTCCTTAAGGAAAGGAGCATTCAGAGGGTGTATAGGAGTTCATCTCATGCTTGGTTCCTCGACCAGCTCTTACTTCTTAGGGATAAAATTAAAACTGATGTTAGTTATATAATTAGGAATGGAGAGAATTCATTAATTTGGTATGACAACGGGACAATTTATGGCCAACTAATCTATCACATTAGGAGCATTGAAGCCAGAACAATGGGCAACTTAGATGTTAAAGTCTCTAAACTGATTGTGGATAATAATTGGGCTCTTTCACAAGAATTATTAAGATAGAAACTAGCTTATCCATATGATATTCACATTACTGATAGTTTCTATTGGAAAGGAAAATCAATTGCCAACATGACTTGCAAGATAGCCAGAAAACTTTTTCATACACTTGGATCCAAAGTCCCCTAGTATAATATTGTATAGAATTATTTACTAACTCCAAAACTCTCATTCCTTAAATGGTTGATTATAAAGAATAGCTTAAGCACTATAAATAGATTACATTTCTTAGTAATGGATGATAGGTGCTTTTTATGAAAGGAGTGTGGAGAAACTAAGTAAAATTTGTTTTTTGAACACGAATATGCCTCAAATGTTTAGAAAAAGGTAAAAAAATTATGCCAGTGGAGCTATAATGGGAACTAACTTTCTGATTCCATTCAATGGCTGAAGGATTATTTAAGTACTAATAATGATAGTTTGCAACTCTATTTTCTTTCTATGAGATTAAGCATTCAAAGGCTATGGTTGGAAAGTAAGAACATGACAATCAACAACAAATCTTCTATGAAAAAAGAAGATTACAAATGGGATCCTACAAAACTTGAAAGAATTAATTCACTTAAGACATTAATTAAGGAATTCCTTTTAGTCTAAGTTATTGATGATTTTTTTTATAAGAGGTGACTTTATTAGATATCCATACAAGGATTGGTTGTATCTATAAACCTCTTATAATTTCCATTGGCTTCTTAATACATTCTTTTAATTTATATAAAAAAGTTATTGGAGCATTACATAACCCAAAAGGCATCCATCTATAGGTAAAGGTTCGATAAAGACATGTGAAAGTAGTCTTCTCTCAATCTTTCAGAAAGATAAAAATTTGATTATACCCTAAGTAACCATTAAGGAAACAATAGAATGTATAACTAGGCACCCTTTCAATCATTTGGTCCACAAATAGAAGAGGGAAGTGATCCTTTTTAGTAGCCTTGTCGAGCTTCCTATAATCCATACACACTCTCCAAAATGAGAATGTTCGAGTAGAGATCATCTTAACACTTTTACTCTTAATCACTATTGTAAATTCTTTCGTGGGTACACATTGTAGCTGACCCAATCATTATAAGAAATTAGGTAAATGATACTCTCATTTAAAAACTTCACAACCTCCTTCTTAACCACTTCTTTCATGTGAGGGTTTAACCTTTGTTGTCTTTCCTTTATTGGTTTACTTCTTTCCTGAAGGATAATCCTATGCATCATGACATTAAGACTTATTCCTCTTATATTGAATATTTTCCATCTTATGGCCTTCATCATTTTCCTAGTTATCTCTACCACCCTGCTTTCTTGTTCCCTATCCAGCTAGTTTGAAATAATAATGGGTAATGTTTGAACCTTGCCTAGAAAAGTATACCTAAGATGTGCAAGTAAAGGCTTCAACTCAAGAGTTAGTTGTTTTACAATGAAGGGTGGTATAGGTGCTTCCGTTCTCACTAAGATTTCTTGATGTGATTAAACACCCATCTCCTCCTTTTCTCCTTCTTCTTCACTTTCAACTTCCTTAACACTCACTTCTTCATTGTAGCTCACCCTTACTCTTTGATGCACTCATCCACTATGTCTATTTTCATATAATAGCTACATTCATTTAAATTCTTTAACACTTTGTTCATAATAAACTTTACTTGATCATTACCTATCTAAAGGATTATTTTCCCTTTAGGAACATCAATCAAATCTCTCCCTATATTCATGAATGGCCTGCTAATAATGAGTGGGAAATTACTTTCCTCTTCATGGTTTAATATGACAAAATCCATATAAATAATGAATTTGTCCACTTTGATGATGACGTCCCCCACCACACCAAATGGTTTCTTTATCAATTAATCTGCCAACTAAATAAACATACAATTTGGCTTCACATCTCCTAGCCCTAGTTTCCTAAAAATTAATAAAGGCATAAGATTTAAACTTGCACCTAAGTCACATAAGCATTTAGCAAACTCTAAATCACTAACAATACAAGGTATCATATAACTCTTTAGTTCCTTCAACTTTGAAGGTATGTAGCTGATGATGATGGAGCTACAACTTTTCGTCAAAAAAACCATTTGGTTGTCCTCCCAAGTCTACTTTAATAGTATATTCTGAAGGAACTTCACATACTTGGGCATATGTTCCAAACCCTCCATAAAAGACAAATTGATTTACAATGTCTTTAGCTTTTTCAAATTGTTCATTTAATTTATTATTCTGTATATGTTCCAAACCCTCCATAAATGAAATCTTTGATAGGTATGGGGGAGAAGGAACGTAGGGAGGATCTTCTTTCATCTCTTCATCATTTTCCTTCTTCTTTCACTATTCTACATGTTGGGGTTCAACTTGTTTTTCCACAGGTTCTTCTAGCTCTTTCCTACTTTAGAGTGTGATGGCCTTAAGTAGCTCCCTTCATTCTACTTCTGTGTCTCTTGGAAGACTCCCCACACTTTATGTAGATGGTGTATTGGCTAAATGGCCACTTGAACCTCTAGATTATGAACAGAAGACGTATGATTCTTTACTATTTGGTTGAATTTTGCTTCCACCCTTTTCTGGGTCTCATCTTGGCTCGTGAACTTGGAATTTAGCATGTCCATTAACTTATCCATTTTTGATTCCAAAAAATTGATCTTGTTTGGTAAAATCTAAGCGAGCCTTAAGTTCTCATTTGAGTCCCTACATTGTTAAACCAAAAGAAATTCTAGTGATTCTTCCACCTAAGGTTATACATGTTCAAATAAGGATTATTAGCCTCTGACCATATGGTGCTCCCATGAAGTTAAGTTGCTTCACATTATTGTTTTTCACTAAGAAGCAGTTAGTTATGATATGGCTCTCTTGTCCAATAACTCGCATCTGTGCTGAATTACTTTGAGCGAAGAGGAAGATATGGCTTTAAGGCTATTCAATTACATGTTTGGATTAGCTACCTTAGCCTGCAATGCTGTTGCTGAATCTATAACAAGTATTCCCTTTTGATCCTACAAGGTTGACTGCTATCTACTTCTTTTTGACATCTAAAGATAGCTATTATTCACCTCCTCCTCTAACAAATGATGCACCTCTTTAATTGTTTTCTGTGTTAATTATTCTTTAGTTGTCACATCAATGGTGCCTAACGTGGGTGGATTAACTCCATTGTAAAACGTTTGTAAGAGGAACTCCATTGGCAAGTTGTAATGCAGGCAGCTCCTTCTTGACATCTTACATTGCTCCCACGCTTTATTTAAGAATCTCATTTATTTTGCTGGAAATTTGTAATTTCCTTTATGAGCCTTATTTTCTTTGTCAAAGGGAAGTACTTAGCTAAAAAGTCTTACACCAACTACTCCTATGATGTAATTTTTGCTAGGTTGAGTGAATTCAACCACACCTTGACTCTATCCTTAAGTGTAAAGGGGAAGTGTCTCATCTTGGCTACATCTTCTAATAACCCATTATACTGAAATGTGTCATAAGTCTCTAAGAAATTGACCAGATGAACATTGGGATCCTTATTGGCTAAACCATGAAATTGTACATTAGTCTGTAGCTTGTTCAGCAGTGCTAGTTTAATCTTGAAGGTATTCTCTTTCACTAGTGATCAATTAATTCCATATTGATTGGCATTGAACCCTAGCCTTATGAATTCCATAAGGGTCCATTACTATTTTTATTGGTTTACTTCCTCCACCATCATTCTTTCTATTACTTCTTAGCATTTCGCTTTTTAAATCTCTCCTTTTTGCTTTGTGATGTCTGGAGTTTACGTATCTTCTAATTTGTTTAACCTCTAAGTTATCCTTATATCTTCATAAACCTATAGTCACATATGAAAAGTTATCAAATCCTTGAGTCAAAGGAATTCAAATTGTACAAGATGCTAATTTAATCCCCTGCAATGACCCCAAAAACTTATCGACAATTTTATATTAAAAATTTCGTGTTGCAAGTATACAGATTATATCTCATAGTATAAAAGGTATCATTTCCATGAGGATTAATTAGTCACCTAACAACTTGAATGAAATTTATCTAAAGTAATTAAAGATTGAATAAAGTGAATTTAAATAAATTAATAGAAATTGAAATAAAATAATAACATTAAACAATTGAATAACTGAAACTAATAATAAGAATAAAATTAATCAATGATGGAAACTAAGGAATTATTTTATCCTTGTTTTGTCTTCCCTTTATCTTGTTGATTCAATTATGTTTGAATCTGGATATCCTATACCCTCTTGAGGTCTAATCAAGTAATGTTAATTGAAATTGTTAACAATAGAATTGTACCCTCTCGATTCACAAAATTACTCATAAGTATTCAATTGGATTTGAAGCAATCCTAAAGATAACTAATTCACAATTAAGATCTCTCTTCAATTTTTTATTAACATGATATTTACAAGGCTGTCTTAACACATATAAATTATTTTAATCTCTTGATTTATTATCAAGTATATAAGCATCACAAATATCATAAAGCATTGAGATATTTATTGAATTAAACAAGAATAAGGTTTAACAAAATAGACCAAAAAAAATCCCCAATATGGATTTAAAAACCCATAATCATATTCAACATCCTAATAATCTAAATCAACATCCAGGATAATGAAATAAAGGAAGAGAAAAGGAAAACAATATTGTGTCTTGATATAGAAATCTGAAAAAAAACTGTACTTGCGCTTAGTTCCTCCAATTTGCTCTCTTTAATTATGAAGTCTATCCTCTTTTTTGGTGTTTTTCTTTGCATTAAATACTTCTTGACTTTTTTAAGGTCCTTTCTAAGGTTTCCCTATCACGATCGTGCCTACCGTATCTATGCTCTCTATCATGATATCATGCCTAGCTTGTCCATAATCTGTGTCATGATCATAATAGAGAGTTCATCTATGCAACTACCTCATCATATACGATAGTGCAATTGTGCGTGACTGTGACTTCTTCCATTCATCAAGTCCATCTTTTCTTCAACTTTCTGTTTCCACTCATTAACAAAACATATAAAACACCCTTTGAAAAAAAAGTTTAAGATCAAATCCTTGATCTAAAACAATCAAATAATTAAAACACATAAAAACACCAATAAGAACACAATTTTAATTCATAAACATATGATTACCATATAATAAAACACTTTAAAACTCACTAAACCTCAAGAAAACATACTGTATTATACACTTAACACATCCATTAAGGTTAGCATCAACATATTCAGTAACCTTATAATCTTCTACACATTTGTAAACTATTATATAACGTTTATTTTGGACTATATAGCCTAATAGTTAATTTACGATAATCTTAGTGCTCATAACTAGGATTTTCCAAATATTTACCAAGAACAATAACTATAAAGACAATGTTAGGCTTACTACCTATGAATCTATTAGACTCCTAACTATACAACTGTAAGGAATAAAATTTATCTTTGCTTTCTCCACCTCATTATAAGGATATGGCTCGTTACTCATCTTATTTCCTTTGTTTATAAGTGATATAACATGATTATAGTCTTATATATCAAAACTCACTAACACCTTGTCCACATAAGCCATATGAGCTAGGTTTAAAACCTTATTGGATTTTTCCCAATAGATCTCCACTCTAAGAACTAATTGAGCTTTCCCAGGATCTTTTATATAAAATTTAGTTGAAATAATCATCTTCATATAAGAGGGATCAACTTGAGCCTTAGAGTCAGAAGGTCTTCCTTCTTACAACTCTAACCTTTAACTAATAGTCTTTAACTGTAATATAACTTTCTTCTTTTGTCTATTTTTTCCAACTAATTTCCTAAAGCTAATCCTAACCTAAACTGTATGGAGATAGCCTTAGGACCACTAGCCATTAATTCTCTGACCTTACCTATTATTAAACTCTCTAAAATTATTTCCACTAGTTTATCTTCATCTCACTCATCTTTAGTTCTATCGAGATTAGATCCTTCATCATCTAAGCCTAAACTACTTCCTTTTCTAGATAAAGATGAAACAAGACTCCTCACACCAACAATCTTTATAACTTCAAAGCTCCTTTTCTCTCTTTTCCTTACCACTTTCCTTCTTTAATCAATCTCATCTCTTCTTCTTCTCCAAATCCCACACTTCTCATTCCTCATTCATCTTTTATTGCCCTTTCAAACTTTATCTCCCTTCCTTTTTTGAACCATAAATATGTCCTAACCATCTCTCCAAACTCCTCCTTTTATTTCCCTGCTCATTTTAAACAAAATTCTCCTTTCTCCTAACAAAAAACATAGAATGTAGTAGTTAATGACTTGCAACATGAAGTTAAACTAAAACTAATACCAGATATTGAGAATAAAATGTTAATTTCAACTCTATTTGAGATCCTCTAAGTAGGTGCAACCAAATGGAAGATAACTTTAGTAAGGTTCTTCCTTGAGAAAAGACCTCCATTCCCCTCAATCATAGCTTGGCTTGAAAAGAATATAGGAAAATTGTGAATTAGAGAATATTTATATCACTGAAGAACACTACTTCCTATTTAAATTCAAAGACACCAAAGGACCAACAACAATATTGAAGTATGCCCCTTGGCACTAAAGTGGGAAACTTATTTTCTTAAAAAATTGGTCTCCAAGTATGACTCTTGATAAAAAATGTACATAAATCTATTCACATCTAAACTTGTTTTCATAACATCCCTTTGGAATACTGGACTATAATGGTGATGAGTTATCTAGCTAGTGCAATTTGTAACCTCTATAAATCAATGAAAAAAATGTAGTATCTACATAAAAAGTTAAAAGGAACATAAAACTTCCTAAGGTCCTGACCGTTCAGAGGTTAGGAGAAAATGGAGGAGGTTAAAATAACTAATATTTTCATATCTTACCTTTTGAACCTAGAAAATCCATAAGCAGAAAAGATTTGAAAGAACAAAGCAACCCCTTCTATAACCAAAAACTCAAAATTTTCTCCCAACCTTTCCTCTTTGAATCTTGAATCCCTTCCCACCTTACACTATACAGAAACTTTACCTTCCTCCTCGACTGAACTAGATCCCTCAACCTTAAATGAAAAACCTAAACAAACCCCCTTAAGGATAGATAACATTCAAATCTTTACAACACCTAGAAACCTCTACCTTAACCCATAAAACAATGAATTCACCAAGATAAGAGACCACTCAACACCTAAACCAACTACTAACCCCAATCCTCACTCACCTTCTTAAGCACAATAACAACTACATAATAATAGAGAGTGTGGTTTGGTTAATCCAAATTTAGAGGAAATATCTACTCAAACAATAGATAAAGAGGAAAAGCAGCGGAATAATCCAACAAGAAAATCAACTATAAAACATAAAAATAAGGATCAGTTAGATCCTTTAATTTCATATTCATAACAAGGAATACTTTAGGCTTGAACTACCCCAAGAAATGGTAAGCTTTGAAATAATTTGTCAAGGAGAAAAATCGATCTATAATAGGCTTGTTGGAAGCAAAAGCAAAGAAGAAGTGTTGAATAAAGGTATAAGTTTCTTAGGGAATCAGTGGAGCACTATCTTTAATCATTTCTTACTTAGACTTGGAAGAATCATCCTAGCCTATAGGTCAAAAAAATACAAATTCTTACCATCAAGTAGCCTGACCAATTTATATATTTGAAGATGCACTCAACCTTGTTAAAAGTCAAACTACACACCACCTTTATATATGCAACAATATATGCCTTTCAAAGGAAAATACTATAGGAAGATATAGAGGAGATGGCAAAAACAATTAGAAAATCTTAGATAGACTTTAGTTACTTCAACTACATTCTTATTCTCATAAAGTTGAGGGTCTTGGTAATATAATAGGTAAGATAGACAAAGATCTTAGAGACTATCTATGTAACTTAAGTCTATTAGCCCTCACTATTAGAGGAAATCTCATCACTTAGAAAAACAAATAAGAAAATAGATACTTTATAAGGAAGATGCTGGATAAAGGGGTGGTCAATTAAGATTAGATATCTAAATTCCCAAACTCAACAGCCTAGTTTGGTAACTATAGGTTGTCAGACCATACACCTTTGGGAATCAATGTGGAACAATATATAAGACAACTTAAAACTCCATTCAAACTTTTTAATCATCTAATTAAATTGGTAGAGTTTTAAGATATCATTAAAATAGGTCACAATAGCCCAACTAAAGGATATGAAGCTTACAAATTGGTATATGGACTAAAGATAATTAAGGGTGAAATTAAAAGGATTCATAAGCAAAAGTATAAGTCTGAAATCTAAAAAGAAGTAGAGAGAGCTAAGATTGAGGTGAATGAAATTCAGGATCTACAAAAAATAGACCCCTTAAACCTGAATTTGAGAGAAAAAGAAAAAACATCATTAACCATTACCTTTCTCTTCTAGAAGCCCATAATTTAATTCTCAAACAAAAGGTCATAATTAATTGGATCAAAAAGGGAGACTTAAACTCTCCATTTTTTCTTTAAAACCATCCAAAACAAAAAAATTGCAACAAATCTCAGGGATTATAGACCAATTAGGTACATCTGTCTTTAGTCATGACAAACTTAAACATCTGGTCTTCCTTCACTGTCATTCTTTCTTAGGATATGAATCCCCTTTCTCAAGCTCATATGAACTCTTATCTAAATTCATCCCTCATTCCTTAAATCAACTCTAAATAAATCTCTTCTTTCCCTTATTACTAATACAAAAAAAAAGCCATTTTAAACTTTAATCCTTACAAATTCTCATGTCCTAGCAACTCGAATGCCTTCTTCCAAAAATCATGTCATTTCTTAGAACCACATATTTGTAGAATGGTTAAGGAATTCTTTAAATCAAAGAACTTAATAAGACTTTCCTTTATCTTATCACTACAAATTCTAATCCCTCATCGTTCCAAGACTTTAGACCTATTTTAGGTTGTAACATCCTATACAAAACTATCTCAAAGATCCTTACTCTAAAATTCAAAACTCTAATGAACTCTCTAATAAATATTTCATACACTAGTTTTGTTGCGGGTAGGATCATTGGGGAAAACTTACTGTTATCTTCGAAAGTGTTCAAGTATTATCATTTAAACTAAAGTATCAAAAGCTATGCTATGAATGCTAACTTCACAAAGGCTTTTGACACCCATAACTCACTATAAGAAAACTACAAATTACCAATGTAAAATTATTGACGGACAAAATTGCATAGTAAATTAGCAACGAAAATTTAATTCCATAGATAAACTTGTCGAGAAGAATGGTGTGTTGTGACAGAACAAAAATACATTGGTATAGTTAGAGGGAATTTACCATCGAAGGTTTGCTGACATAATAGTAAAAGTTGTCATAAAAATAGGCAGCAATGGTTAGCTATTAAAATAAGTGATGGATTTTACTGGTTCAAGAAATTTTCACCAGTAATTTACTGATGCAAGTATCATTCCATCGATAAATGCAAACAATGTCGATATTGTATTTTAAATTTAAAGTGAAACAATGACTTTTTATTTTTAATAAACTTAAACACCGGAAGGCCCCCTTGTTGTTGTTCTTCAAATTCTTCTTCTTCTTTGATCTCCTCTACGCACACCCTTCTTTAGTTCTTCCAGCTACTCATTCACTTTCTTTTTTCCACCAATTACTTCCATTGTCTTTGATTTCCATCTCGAGGTTGGTTGTCCACTTAATACTCTCGGGCTAATTTTTTTGTCTTTAATTTTTGTATGTGAACCGTTGTATGTTGATTTCTTAGTGTTACTATGTATTGAGTTGTGAGGATTTATTGGGGTTGTTAATAGGTTGTGTTTGTTGTTGTGTGGTTATGTTGGTGAATAATGGAAGTAGACAATAGTTTAAAAACAAAATAGGGATGAATTTCAATAGCGTAGCAAGTGTTTGATGAAAGTTTTGTAAGAGGTATCTAGCATCATTTATAATCTCGAATGTTTCTTTTAGTGGTTCATTAGTTTATAGAAAGGTTATTTTATTAGTTGAATCATATACTACCTATTTTTCTTTTATTTCGTGACTTGTTCTTTTTTTTGGGTGTATATTGGGATTAATATATGGTTTAGGTATAAGGAAGAAAATTAATAATCATCGTTTACTTTATTATTTGAATTTTTTAGTATAATTTGGTCTTTACTTCTTGATGTTTCTTTCAGAATCTCTATGTAACATACCACTCGCATAGAGCATATTCTTGAACACATTGATGATTATTCGAAAACATACTCTACGAGGATGGCATGTTAAGACAATCTATCAAACTCATTACAAATTTATCATGCAAAAAACAAAATTTTCATTTCAACTAATGCTCACTTTGGCTCATTTCATTTATAAACATGTTCAGTCATAAATCTCATTACATTTCAATTTCAGAGATAAATGTCAGTACACTTTAGAGTTCACATATACACTATATAATAGTTATGGAATACAATTCTTAATATAATAAAACTGAAGATATGTGCAGGTGCAAACTAATTCTGACCCCTAGCTCATGCTTGATTTTAGGGGCTATACTTCAATTAGTCTAACTGGATATCTCCTTTGAACCTGAAAATTAACGTTGCAATTTTGATGAGTTTTGCGAACTCAGTAAGTGAACCATCCTCAATATACTTACTCATATCAAACACAGAAGAATTCACAATTCACAGTTAATTCATAGTTAAATCATATCAATAAATACTAAACATTTCTTCACATTTCCTCATGTTTGATAAATACAATTTATGCGTGATATTTGACATTTTTATTTAAAAACAGTCTATACAATGTAATTCAATCAATCATATTACACATATCAATTTTATATGCAATTGCTCATAAGACTCCACTTTTATTGTTAATTGTCGTGACCGAGTGCCTTTTAAACTATCCCGTATCCATTGTATAATTGTCCCGTATCTGTTGTAGATACCGTGCTCATTTTACTAGTGAGTCTGTGGCTCTTATACACATTCTGAGCTTCAAGCTCTTTTTTACTAGCTACTTCGGTCATAACTGTCTTTATCTAATCATGCATATCATGTAATGAAATGCATCAAATCACATATATACAATCAATCACTTTCATTCAGTACATATTCATCAAAAATAAGCCCCGCATTTAACAATTTGGTTAAGTACACTTATTTCTTTCAAATTCACATTTAATGAGCACTTCTAATGCAAATCTCATTCTTCAAACGCCTTAGACTATCAATGTCCAGAATTAACATATTCACATCAACAATAGTTCAATAATTGAAATTTAAGCAAATGCAAACAACCTTAGTGAGAACATCCAAGTTACTCACAGTACACTCTAGATTTGCCATTGTCTTCATGATCTGGAAATGTTTGAACTGTGATGTTCAATCTTGAGTATCTATCTTTAGGCAATACACATATTGTACACACATTACTAATTTGATCAATCACATATGTATTTAATCATACACATATATATAGGTGTCATGTATAGTGCATGTTCAAATGACTATTTCCAGGTATATCCTTAATTCACATCTTATGATCATTCTACTTTTATCACTTGTATATGTTCAATTTGTACTTAGGTTTACACCTAAAGAATACTTGTTTATTCTAACTCATCGATCATATTTTCGTCATTCCTTCTCCAACATTATAATGATCATATTATTCAATATTACTTAATACAACTTACTCTCTTTCTTTGGATCTCATTTACTTTCCTAAGAACACTTTCATTCATATAACATCTCTAATTTTCCAGATTTCATATATATGATCATTAATCCATTTTTAAGTCATAATAATCAATTAACAATCTAATATATCAAACACTTTATCCAACTAATTCATCATCAACTAGGTTCATTTCAATCCTCATTCTTATCTAAATGCATCATAAGAAAGTATCTTATCATTCGTTGTTCCAAAATTCACTTAAAAGACAACATTTCATGTTTAGGCCTTGCACATGATCGTGGTGGACATTCCCACGATCGTGAAAGAAGCTTGTGCAACTAGCCACGATCATAGGATAGGGGCCACTATCGTGACAGAACCCAATTATCCAGGCCACGATGATGCACCAAAAGCCACGATTGTGCCCTACCTTTCTTCCTTTATGTTTTTCATGCCATACTTAGAACCATCATTAACACTCCAAATTTTCCAGAATTCATGTCCATTTATGTAACCTCATTTTATGTAAATCTAAGTATCATACTGATTACATTAAATCTCACAAAACTCTACTCAATTGATTATTGTCATTCACTTAATCCTATGATACTTGCATTCATAACTTTTCCATATTTTACTCTTTCATAATAAATCTAACACATCTCATATATAGTTCATCATTTCTACTTTATTTCCTCTTCATTCTCACCTCATTTATAACTCATAAACATCCATGAAACAAATCATAAAATCATTATTCATTATCCATACAAAAATAGAACATAACCACATCACTTCGTTCATCAACTTTCAGCTCTCATTCAAACACCATTTTCATTATCAATTCATCTCAAACATTCATCATTTTTACCTCAATTTCATCTCAATATCATTTATAAAACAACTCATAACTCATAATGTAACATCCCGTTTCCAGATAACGGGTTGAACCGTAGAAACGGGTACACGTGAGGTCAATCGGAGAAATTAGGAAAACATATCTCATGCTCATGCATTTGTGAACAGTGATTTTTGTACATGAAAAATATCTGTACATG
>JANIIA010000008.1:20590208-20604565 GCA_027478495.1 Erythroxylum alaternifolium | reverse complement strand
GCTAGCATAATATAACTAGCCATCTCACTATCATCAAGATGCTTCCTATATTCCCTCCGACCATTATCAGAAGCATCAACAGTAGGGGAATCGGGAAGCGGTTCTTTCAAGACATAACTGAGCTTCTTAAACTTAAGAACCATTCTCAAGTTCCTGAGCCAATCGAGGAAGTTTGGTCTAGTCAACTTGTTAGCTTCCATCAATGATCTTAAATTCACACTAGTACTAATGATGTTGACCCGGGCAATAACAACCTTTCATCAAAGAGAGAAAAGCTAGAATGTACTTAAATGCATGTCTATAAGGACTTTAATAACACGCATTATGGCTCCCACTATTTTCACGAATTTATAACCCACAATATAAATCTAAGAGAACTCATAGAGAAATTATCCTAGTGGGTCAATATCTAATATCCCTAAGAATATCCTTGGGTTTGCCCAACAAGCCACCTAAGTTCAACCGGTAGGTATCGATCATACCAATTGCATCTCCAATGCAACTATTGAATCTAGTGTTATCAACTGTTGATATGTGCACACTCTTTAGGCTATCAACTCTTGACACGTGTACATTAGATGTACACTACCCAACTACGCCTCTATCCATGTTGATCTTAGGTTTGCCCAAAAAACTAACACTTCTAGTTAAAACTGACCCATTAATCTGAAAATCCTATTTCTATAATTCGAACATATCTGTGTAAAGTGGGCTTGGGTTTGCCCGACGACCCTAACTTTAAAAGGAATCTGGTTCTTGCCATATTAAAGGAAGGCGTTAGTTTTAATATTCTAAGTGAGGGGTTTGACTAAGGTCACATCTAACTTAGATGGTCTTATACATATAACTTATATATATATATACACATATAGTTACTATAACTACATGGCATGATATGGACTACAACATCAAAATGGGCCTAAGTCCATAACCATCCATCATGCAAGCCCATACATTCTCCTAACCATTCATTCTCTAATGCATATATGTAAACGCATCATTTTGGTTATGACATCTTATGGATCCTAACATGAAAGGCCCTATCCAACATTTGGATCTAAGCCCAATCCAGCACTTAGATTTACTATCTTCCTTTCACTAACATGGCTAAAATTACACTATTATATGTTATTTCATTTGGAATTCATATTAATCTAATTAACATGAATGCATAATTCTAGAAATTAATTCATAATTAATTTACCTTAAAATAATTATTTGATGTCCAAAATTAAACAACTTCAATTTTGTCACACATGCCTATTTTTTCTAGTCTTACTAGAAAATTTATTGCTTTACTAAAATTAATTCAAATTAACTTCTATAATTTCAAAAAATTTCCAAAACATCAAATCATCATTCCAAGAATCTCTAGGGCATTTCATGATGTTCAAAATAATTTAGGTGTCACCCAATGATCACCAAAACACCCATAAGACACTAAAAATGACAAATATGATTTCTAAAATTTTTCTGGAAATCAAATTTCGAGACAAAATCAATTAGGCATGCATCAAACATCAAATTAACACATTTTTATCACATAAAAATAATTTTAAGGTTATGGAACCGAAATATAAACATACAAAAACATCAAACAAAACAGATCCTATAATTTTTAAAAACTGCCCAGATCTGGAAAATAGTTTTATAAAATTATTAAAACATTTTAAATAATTCTACAAAAATGAAAGAGGCATAAAAACAGCCCAAGTATGTTAACATAGTTTTTTAAGAATCAAATTCCACGAAAATCATGTGTAACCTCATCAGTTTAGCCAATAGACATCTCATGCCTAGCAGAAAAACAGATTTCATGCATGTTCTTGTAAATTCGAAATTAAATATTTTAATCACATTAAAAATATTTTCATTCACACTGAATCATTCACATGCATCTTATGAACATATTGGTGAAACAAAATCGTGAAAACCATTTTCTATAATTAATTTTGAAGAAAACATTACAGGACCCTAAGCTGTCACAACCATGAAAATAGTTTTTACATGTCATGTATTCTACATCTAACAAGGCATAAGATGGCTCTGATACCACTGTTATTTTCCGATCATGCATCTCATACATAATATATATCAAATATATGAAGCAGAAAATAAAACGGAACCCCAAAAAATATATCTACTCATACATATAGATATAGAAAACAAAAACATGAAATGTAAGATGTTTACATACCTTTCCAACGATCACCTTTGTTCTTTAATCTTCTACATATTGGGTTGTCATAAACCATGATGATCAATGTGAACCATCTCTAATGAAAGTTCACATAAAGATATAAGGATGAAGCCTCACTAAGAAATGGTTAGAATTCTTTCTTGGTGCTAGCAAAGATAAGAACTCTTGTAAGAGTTCGAGAGAAAAAGAGTGTGTGTTTGTAAGAAAGAACCTTTCTTTCTTATTGTGTCTTACACTAGATGCACGAAAATCATTTCAATTTTCTGCACCATTTAGCCTTCCATAACCCCCATCACTAATGGAAAGTTATGGCAAGTTAATGATCATGAATAGCATGCATTAATGGACGTTATGGGAAGTTAATGACCATGAATAGCATGCATGAATGGAAGCCAACAACAATTGTTTCTAATCCATTCCATGCAACGTTTTCTACCACGATCACATCGCGATACAATCCCAAAACACTCTCTTATATCTTGAATCACCATTCAAGACCATTTTACTCATCCTTCGGATCTCCTATATGTGTGACCTATTAGGCTCCCGGTTATGTTGGCCACTTGAATTAACACTTAATTCAAGTAGGTTAAGAGCAGTAACTAGCAACACATCATGACCCTTAATTGATCAGAAAGTCAATGGTTTGACTATGAACCCTTCCATATGTAATGTTTCCATGCAATTTGTCCTTTGAACATCTATACCCCACTTAGTTCAGAGTATGGTTAAAGTGTCAACTCCCACTAGACTGACTACGTCACATCTAGTCCAAGTGCTTTTAGATCTTATCTTGAGGATCTCATTACTCTATGTATCATTGAAGACTCTCTTCATGACACATATCTACTCTAGCCAGAGACTCCCAAGTAATGTGCCCAATAAGAGGCCACGGGTATCATCTCCTTCTATTAGGAGTGGTAAATCCTTTATTAGCTACTTAATAACCTCCGAATACCTCAAGCTGTACCTAATCACCACCCTATTAGTAACCCCTGAAAGTCACCGTTGAATGGAGTCAAAAAACAGGATCAGTATCTGAGATATCCTTGAGCACCTCAAGTTAAAGGATACTTGCACCGTTGCTATGATGAGACTATCATTGATACTGGAATAGAATATCCATATGATTGTCTCATAGTAGGTTAATCCAATGTACTTACTACCCTTAGTAAGCATCCATATGTTAACTCTAAACAACTCATGTCTACAGCTTATGAGATCTACCGTTTGATCCAATCAAGGAGTATAACATGTGCTAGTCTATCTGGATTAATGATATCCCATCTCATTAATCCTATCAGTAAGAAAAGTTTAGATACTAACATAATTACACATGATAGGAATCTTATCATCATGATCTCACCATGATATCCTCCATGCTATGTTTTGTATCAGGGACTTAATTAAATCAATTTAAGATCAACATCAAATCCATAAATGTATGAACATTGAAATAATGAAAAATGCCTTTATTAATCATAAAATGATTTGTATAATAAGTGCTAAAGGTGATTGCCTTTAGAGCACTTCTCTAACACAATGATCTTCTTAAATCGTGATATACTTGATTCCTCAATGTTCCTCGTTCTTCACTTAAATTCCTTTAAAGCTCTGTTAAGTTACATGTGTACTCCATTTTACTAATGTTCTTTATCTATTTATTTCTTAATTGATTTAATTAGCTCCTTTGCTCACTTTACCCTTCCATTTAACTTGATCTTTCATATATTAACTTACTGATATCACTAAAGATTAAAATATTAGTAGTGACATATCTTTTCCTTCAAAACTATGGATTAGAATCCCATTTTAATACCAACTGATGGATACCTACCTAGGAATTAACCTTAGTGAACCCATAAAAAAGATATAATCTTATTAAGAAAGCTAAATCAAATTATTATGTAACTAAATCAAATTATTATATAACTAACCTGTTGATTATAAGGAATCAAGAATCAAGTTCATAAAGTGATTTGAACACCAAAAAGAAATATATATTTTAGGTAAAAATACATTTTAACCCCCTATGTTTTACCTCTTAGTACATTATTCCTCTTTATTTTAAAAATGAACTTATTACCCCCTTTAACCACCAGTCAAAAGAGTTTAAAATTCAAAAAGACTTTTTATCCATTAGTTTTTATTGTTATCTCTAGTTTACCCTCATAACCCAAAAAACTATGAGCTGCACAAACTACCTCTGGTTATTTTGGAAGGAGTGACTGTAGAGCAAATCAACTATATTGAGAAGAAAATTGGAATCGAAAGGAATTATCTCCAATCTCCTCTTTTTTTAATCTCGAAATGAACAAATTTGATAAGATTTGAAAAGGTTTGAAGGAAAAGAAACTTTTTTCTAAAGAAAATGACATTTTCTTTTTCTTTGTGAAGTAATGGTGAGAAGATATGCCATAAATAAAATTTGTAATTTTTTCCATCAACTAAAAACATAAATAAATTTTCTTTTTTAATTTTTTTCAATAAAATAATGATCATGAAGTACAACTGTGAAGACAATGGTATTTTTAATTTTTTCCTTTTTTATTTATTAATGGTCAAAATGTAATCCATGTTTAAAATATTTTTATTTTTTGAAATAGAGGGCATAATGACATAAAGCAAAACATATAGGAGTTTGATGTATTTTAGTCAACAAAAGACTAAAAGGTATTTTTGTTCAAAAAATGCAACATGTACAGTTGTGCTGACTTCATCATAATACAAGGGTAAAAAAGTCTTTTTGAACTCTAAACTCCTTAATAGATGGTCCAAAGGGGGTAATAATTCTATTTTTAAAATAAAGGGGGACAAAACGTACCAAGGGATAAAACATAGGGGTTAAATGTATTTTTACCTATATTATAAGTTTGAAAGTTTAATGTAGAATAAGTCTAAAAACACTCACCACTCTAAAATAAAAAAAATCAAATCTCTAAAATTAACTAAAACTATTTTAAAAACTTGTTAGATAATACAAATTTAAGGTTTATGTGGCAAAAACAAGTTGGATGACTATGTTCTAGATTGTGTTTGATACTAAAATTTTAGCACCAATTTACATGTGCTTCGACCAAATTGTATATAAGATTACATTTTGAATAATTAGTTCCTAAGAGGAATACAACTTGTTACATAATCGTTTATTAAACAATTTTCAACTTTCTTGTTATATGCTCACATTCATATAAGGACATAAGTTGGCACACACTTATATGTGAGATTATATCTAATATTAAAGAGCTACTTAAAGATCAATTTGCTTATATAACTTGGATCAACCATTCAAAGGCTCATTAACCTTTTAACTTCTAGCTCTCATATTTAGTCTACTAGGCGTATACGATGGATTTTTTTCTTAATTATTTATACTCTTATTTGATCTAGCATTTGAGGTTGAAGGGGGCAGATTTAAGACTAAGAGAGGATTTATGCATGAATAAGAGCCTGTAAGGGGGCCTAGAGATTTAGATGGTATGAATAAAATCTTGATATTTTCAAGATAAAAAGATCCTCTTTTAAAGGTAAAACTGATCTTCAATCTTATTTGGAGTAGAAGAAAATGAACTAATTTTTTAAATTTTCATAATTACTTTAAGAAGAAGTTGGTTGTATTAGAGTTCAGCAACTGTGCCATTATTTGATCTGAAAAATTGATAAATAATGGGAGAAGAAATCGTTAGCATCCTATGGACATATGAAATAAATTGAAGGCACTTGCAAGGAGGAGATTTGTGCCTAGTAGTTATTAAAGAGACTTATATCAAAAATTACAAGGCCTTTCTTAAGGTATAAGAAGTGTAAAGGATTATCATATGGTGATGCAAGTAGTCATAATCTGAATTAATTTTAAAGAGAATAAAGAAGTAACTATAACAAGGTTTTTTAAATAGTTTTAATAGAGATATAACTAATATTGTGTGTGTGTGTATGTATATATATTTTTTAGTTAGAAAAGATGGTGCATATGGTTATGAAGGTGGATAGACAACTAAAGCACAAAGTTGCATCAAAGTACCCAGTTGATCCTATTGATTCTCAAAGATCTAATGGGAAAAAAGGATGATAGGGAATCTTATAAAGAAAAGGATAAACCAAAGATAAAGAGGATGTCTACAATAAGAGTAAAGGAAAAATCAAAATTTAACCCTCTTCTAATAGAGATATTAAATGTTTTTGTTATTATAAAAAGATAATATTGCATCTTAATGCCTAAATAAGAAAGTCATGGTTGTCAAAGATGATGAAGAGATAGAGAGTGAAAGCGATTCAAATGAAAAAGAAACATGTCATGACATAATAATTTTAATAACGATGTTCTGAGTACGTTATTGAAGGTAAGGTACTTGTTACTAAGAGACAATGAAAAGATATGATTGTGTCTGGACAAGATTTAAGGGATCCATTTCTTATCCTAGTAGACCAATTATAAATGTTAGGAATAAAGGGTTAAAGAGGCTTTGAATGGGCTAATTTAATATATACATGTTGATTACTTTTAAAGGCCTTATCAAGAACTAATTTGGGAGGCATATGGGATAAACAAGAAGAAAAACTATTAGTTAACTTGATTAAAGTTAATATGGGAGAAGATTTGGACATGAACATTATCGTATATCAATCCATGTAAGTTTATGTAAAGCTAAGTTATGAGACACAACCTTTAACATGAGTATGTTAAAGCTTATGTCCATCTTCATAAATTTATAAAAAGATTCACAGTCTTTAGCATGGGCATTTTAGAGACTATGTCCATCTTCATAAAGTTACTAAAAGATTAATAGTTTTCAAGACACATTTCCTAAACCATATTTTTTAGTCCGAAAATTTTTTGTAATAAATATGCTAGAATACAACCATATCTACTCAAAACCCTAATTTTATTTTTTATTTAAAGAATTGTTTTCAATTTTTGATAGTTTTTGATATCTTTATTTATTGAGAGCTATTAGTGCTTTTTTCCCCCTTATTCTTAAGTGCACTTTAGACTTATCAATGGATTCTTTTTTATGGAATTTAATTACTTAATGAATTTGATTCTTGATTCTTTACAATTAATAGGGAAATTCTTTTTATATATTTGATTTATATTTCTTAGTTTTAGTTGAAACTTGTTTTTCGGTTTTCTAGTTCTTTAATCTTTTTATAAAAACCGTGTTTCTTGTGATTCTTTCTTATATGTATATGATATTTTTATTTTTGTAGTTTCAATCAAAAATCAAAAATTATTTTCATCTTGATTTTAGGATTTCTCTATATCTCATATTTTTTTAGGTATTATCCTTGTTCAATTCCTTTTTATGTACCTTCACATTATGATTGTTCTAAACCCTATTGTTTGCATTATTATTTTATAAAAGACAAGAAAGGAAAATAAATAAAGAAAAAAGTGGTATAGGAATTGTGATCTTATGAAATTATTCCTAAATAAAAATTGAAATTCTTGCTAGCCTTTCCTTGTTTTATTTTATTTTTAGTTTTTTTTGCTTGACCTACAATTTATTCTCTTATTAACTATAGTTCTTAGGTTTTGTACTTTACAATGTTGAATTCTTGTGTGAGTTCATTTAGTACTTTAAAAAACTTATGAAAGAAGTAAAGAGTGGAAAATGAAAGAGAGCATGAGATTAGCATCACGAACAATCATAAAGAAAGAATGAAACATGAGTGGTTTATCATCGTTGAGAATATAAACTTAATGGAGTGAGTGAGGAAATTATTTTATTAACTCTTTTTTACAACTTCCAAATATATCTTTAAAAGGCATTTCCACACCAAAAGGGAACAACTTCTATGTTATGCATTCCATACATCTAAGGAGTTAGACATGATTTAGAGTAAAGGAGGAAACGTAAAGCGTAAAGAGGAGTGGATGGAAATCTTAGAGGCATCAAGATGACCTTTCCTTCTTTTAAGGGTAGGAACAATTATAAATGAAATTTATCTTTGTCTTCCATAATTACTTTAAGGAGAAAAGGGTAAAGCTGACACTTGTAGAGTTTATTAATTATATCATCATTTTGTGGATTGAGTTCTCAATAATGGAATAAGAAATCTTAAGTAACCTATGGATTCCTAGAAAGAACTGAAAGCTCTCATAAGTAGAGGAGTTAATGGATAAGGAAAACATAAGGGAGGGAGAGTATAAGTCCTTTTGTGATTCTAATTGTTTCAGTGCCTAAGAAGGATGGCATTTGATGAATGTATATTAATTATAAAGTTGTCAATAACATAATGACAAATTATCAACATCCCATTCTTTAGTTAGATTATATTCTTAGTAAGTATATAGTTCTTGCATATTTTATAAAATTAATTTTAAAAGTGAGTATCATAATATTAGAATAAGAAAAGGTGATTAGCGAAAACCTATCTTTAGAACTAAATAAGGTTTATATGAGTGGTTAGTTATGTCATTTGGTCTTACTAATATACCTATTACTTTTATGAGGTTAATGAATATGTTTTATGTGCACACATAGGCATGTTTATATTCATCTAATTTGATGATATTTTAGCATACAATGAACCCTTATAAGAGAGTATTTATTACTTGACGTGATAAGGAAAGAACTAATTGTATACCAATTTTAAAAAATTAATTTTTATATGTAAAAGATTGTGTTTCTTAGTTATTTTATTACTACAAAAAAGGTTTTAAAGTAGATAAGGAAAAGGTGAAAGTAATTAAGGGATGGTGGAAACCTAATTTCTATCATAGATTTGTTAAATATTTTAGTACAAATATTACACCATTTACTAAATTTATTGGTAAATTTATGGGGTTCACTAAGGTAGTGGATAGCAACAAACATTTAAATTTATTAACGACATGTTATATTCGACACCTTGATTAACATTACCTGGTGTTTCTAAAAAAATTAGATTAAATTTGATACTTTAGGATTTGACATTAAAGTTGTGTTAATATAAGAAAAGAGGCCAATAACCTATTTTAGTGAGAAGCTCAATATTATAGCCTTATATTACTAAACATATGATGAGGAGCTTTAAGCACTATTGAGGGCATTAGAGACATGACAAGGACTAACTTTTTGCAGAAGGCTAAATTTAAAATTTTACCATATATGTTGTATACCCTTTACTAGATATACCTACCAAATTATATATGGATATTTCTATAGGTTTTTTGATTGGTTTACCTAGGATAGAAAAAGCTAAGTATTTATACTTATGATAGTTAATATGTTCTCTAAAATGGTAGAACTTTTTCCTTATGATAAATCTGTTGATGCAACCAATGCCACTAATTTATTCTTTAAAAAAGTAGCACAACTATATGGCGTTCCTAGGAGTATAGTGAGTGATTGAGATACTAAGTTCCTTATTTCCTTTGAGAAAGTCTTGTAAGGTAAAATAAGGACAAAGTTGCTATTGCTATCACTATTCATCCTCAAGATGATGGTTAAACTAAATTAGTAGTTAGGACTTTTACTATGTTACTTTGTTAAAGGAACTTAAATAATTGTGAAGATTACTTAACATTTGTTAATTTGCATATAATAGAAGTGTGCATTCATCTACTAATTACTCATTATTTGAAGTTATTATATTTTAGTCTATTAACTCCTTTAGATTTATTACTTTTACATGTTAATGAAAGCGTTCAGCTTGGATCGAGTGAGGAAGGTTGACAATTTGTGATAGTTTATAAACATATAAAGCAATATGTTTAAAAGAAGAATGGGTATTATATAATCAAAGATAATAAGGGTAGAATACGAACTATCTAAATAACCTAGTAATTGAGAAGCTCAATGTGGCAGCCTTATATTACAAAACATATGATAAAGAGGTTTAAGCACTAGTGAGGGCATTAGAGATATGAAAAGGACTAAATTTTTGTAGAAGGCTAAATTTAAAATTTTACCATATACGTTGTATACCCTTTACTAGCTATACCTAGCAAATTATAGATGGATATTTCTATAGGGTTTTTGATTGGTTTACCTAGGATAGAAAAATGTAAGTATTTATACTTATGATAGGTGATATGTTCCTAAAACGATACAACTTTTTTCCTATGATAAAGCTATTGATGTAACCAATGCCACTAATTTATTCTTTAAAGAAGTAGCACGACTATATGGTGTTCCTAGAAGTATAGTGAGTGATTGAGATACTAAGTTCCTTAGTTACTTTTAGAAAGTTTTATGGGGTAAAATAAGGACAAAGTTGCTATTTGCTATCACTATTCATCCTCTAAATGATGGTGACACCAAATTAGTAGTTAGGACTTTTACTATGTTACATTGTGCTGCCATTTACTGGAACTTAAATAATTGGGAAGATTACTTAACATTTGTTAATTTTCATACAATAGAAGTGTACATTCATCTACTAATTATTCATTATTAGAAGTTATTATATTTTAATCTATTAACTCCTTTAAATTTATTACTTTTACATGTTAATGAGAAAATTCAGCTTTGATAGAGTGAGGAAGGTTGACAATATGTGATAGTTTATAAACATATAAAGCAATATGTTTAAAATAAGAATAGGCATTATGCAATCAAAGTTAATAAGGGTAGAATACCAACTATAGTAATTAAGAAGCTCAATGTGGCAGCCTTATATTACCAAACATATGATAAAGAGGCTTAAGCACTAGTGAGGGAATTAGAGACATGAAAAGGACTAAATTTTTATAGAAGGCTAAATTTTAAATTTTACCGTATACGTTGTATACCCTTTACTAGCTATACCTAGCAAATTATAGATGGATATTTCTATAGGGATTTTGACTAGTTTACCTAAGATCGAAAAATATAAGTATTTATACTTATGATAGGTGATATGTTCCTAAAATGATACAACTTTTTTCCTATGATAATGCTATTGATGCAACTAATGCCACTAATTTATTCTTTAAAGAAGTAGCACGACTATATGGCGTTCCTAGAAGTATAATGAGTGATTGAGATACTAAGTTCCTTAGTTACTTTTAGAAAGTTTTGTGGGGTAAAATAAGGACAAAGTTGCTATTTGCTATCACTATTCATCCTCCAAATGATGGTTAAACTAAATTAGTAGTTAGAACTTTTACTATGTTACTTTGTGCTGCCATTTACAGGAACTTAAATAATTGGGAAGATTACTTAACATTTGTTAGTTTTCATACAATAGAAGTATGCATTCATCTACTAATTACTCATTATTATAAGTTATTATATTTTAATCTATTAACTCCTTTACATTTATTTCTTTTACATTTTAATAAAAAAATTCAGCTTGGATTGAGAGAGGAAGGTTGACAAAATGTGATAATTTTATAAACATGTAAAGTAATATATTTAAAAGAAGAATGGGTATTATGCAATCAAAGATAATAAGGGCAGAATACGAGCTATCAAAAGAACCTAGTAATTGAGTGTAGGCTAATATGAGGAAGGAACTATTCTTAATGTAGAGAAGGTAAAATTTACAATCAAGAGGGAATCGTCCATTCTAGTTCATTGAGAGAATCAATGATAATGCATACAAACTAGAACGTATAGGTAAATATAATGATAGTACTACTTTTAATGTTATTGATCTTTCTCCTTTTGTAGATAATGATTCAAGGTCGAGTCTTGTTGAAGATAGGGAGAATGATATAAACATGACTATTTAAAATTTAAGGGATCCACTGCTTATACTTAGTGGACTAATTATAAGAGGAAAGAGTAAGGGATATAAACATGACCTCTAACATAGTCGTGCACTAACTCACATAACTTTTTAGAAAACTAAGTTGTGAGATATGACCTCTAACACGGGCATGTTAAAACCTATTTCCATCTTCATAAAGTTATAGAAAGATTCATGACATATAATGTGAGTGTGTTATAGCCTATAACTATCTTTAAAATTTTATACAAAGATTACCAGACACAGCTATATCCCAATCAGTGTTTACTGACTTTAAAATTTTTGTAATAACTATAACCTATAACACGAATGTATCTCAGGCTGTGTCAGCTCAAAAATATAATTTTGTCTTATATTTACGAGTGTTTCTTTTCAATTTTAGATAATTTTAACATCTTTGTTATTGAAAGCTATGATTGCTTCTTTTTTAATTCTTTATTGAACTTTGAAATTATTAAACGATTTTTAGGGAATTGAATTAATTCATTAATTTTATTCTTAATTCTTTATAATCAACTAGTTATCTTTATATATTTGTTTTATCTTTCCTAGGTTCAGTTTAAACTTGTTTATAGGTTCTTTAAGGTTTTAATCCTATGTGGTTTTACATTATAAAATGTCCAAATAAAGTAGAATGAGTTAGAGCAGTAAAGAGAGAACATATTCCACTTTATATTCATAAAAAGCTACGTAGTATGATCATTAATGGATAAAGTTGCATTAATCTAGCTAACACTATTATTATAGTGAATTTAAGTTTAACCACCATGACACATCAGAAACTATATAAACTTTAGTAGCTTAATGAATGGTGAGAGATCATATGAACAAATATTTGTTGATTTCTTTTTCTATTGAAAGTTAAGAATAATGCCTTATATAATGTAATACCTATGAAAGTTAGTTATATTATATTGGGAAGGATTTAACAATATGATAGAAGAGTTATATATGATGGATTTAAGAATAGATATTCATTTCTGAATGATGAAAATGAATTAACCTTTTAACATTAAAACATGTCTATAGGGATTAATTGAAGTTGAAAATAGAAAATAAAAAAAGAGTGAGAGAGAAAAAAAGAGTGAGAGTGAAAGCTCAAAAAAAGGGATTTAGTTATGAAAAAATAGGAGAATGAGAGTGAGAGCTCAAAAGAAAAATAATTAGCAATAGAAAAAAAATGATTTATTATGCAAAAGTAAGTGATATCAAGATTCTGTTAGAGTAGTGCTCTAAAGGCAATCACCTGTAGCACTTTTGTACAAACTTTATTTTGATTAATAAAGTGAAAAATATTTTTCATTAATTTGATATTCGTTTATATATGAATTGATATTGACCTTAAATCGAATTAATGAAGTCCATGATACAAAACATAGCATACAAAATTATGTTAGCATCTAAATAATCCCTAGTTATAGGATTAATAAGACATGACATTATTCATCCAGACAGACTAGCACATATTATACTCTTTGATTTGATCAAGCAGTGGATCTCACAAACTGTAAGCGTGAGTTGTTTAGAGTTAACATGTAGATGCTTACTAAGAGTAGTAAGTTCATCGGATGACCCGCTATAAGATTATCATATGGATGATTTATCAAATGTCAATGATTAATCTCATCATAGCAATGGTGCAAATATCCTTAGACTTGAGGTACTCAAGGATATCTTTGTTTCGAATCCTGTGCTTTGACATCATTCCTTGTTACCTCAAGACGACGTCGCTTTTAGGGTGGTGATTAGGTACAACTATTTATATTCGAAGGTAATTGGGTAGCCAATAAAGGATTCGCCACTCTTAATAAAAGGAGATGATACCCATGGCCTCTTGTCGGGGTCATTACTTGGGAGTCTCTAGCCAGAGCAGTTATGTGTCATGAAGAGAGTCTTCAATGACACATAAGAGTAATGAGATCATAGGATAAGAAATAACATCACTTGGACTAGATGTGATGCAGTTAGTCTAGTGGGAGTTGACACATACTTTGAACCAAGTGCGGTATAGTATGGTGAAAGGACGAATTACACAGTAATTGTCTATGGAAAGGTTCATAAGTTAGATAATTAACTATCTAAGAGTTTGTGTGTTAATCCATTTATATTCCGACAAATTGGCATCAAGAAATCCTTCATGATTTGGTTGAATTAAGAGTTAATTCAAGTTCCTAAAATAACCAGGAACCTAAGGGTCACATGTATAAAATATCAGATGAAAAACATAGTATGTATGACCATTTTAAGTAGGTCATGATCGTGACTCATATGGTCACAATCGTGGTCGAAGGCGAGACAGACCACGATCGTGACAGAGGCCACGAAATGATGTATAAGTGAGTTCTTCACTTATGTACACGAGCTTCTTTCACTTCTTACACACTCAAGTGAGATAGAAAGGGCTTTAGAAGATTTCTAGAGAGAGTGAGAACAGTTCTTGAGTTATCTTCATACAATTTATGTAATTGTTGTATAAATCAACATGCATGCAAGATAACCT
>JANIIA010000008.1:20558963-20581442 GCA_027478495.1 Erythroxylum alaternifolium | reverse complement strand
CTAAGTGAGGAGTTGAGCCTATATGACTCTATTCCATAGTCATATCATTTCCTTGATTGTATGATACTCCCATAGGTTGTACCCCTAGAATTTGCCCTAAACCAACTTAAATATACTAGATACATGCTAAATAGAAGTGATTAAGGCCTCATTCTTTTAGCCCTTGACTTAAATGACCAAACTATGTCATTGTCCTTTACAAATCCCTTTGATCCTTTGATCTTTTTGTTTACAGAAAACACCTCATTTTAAATGTTAAACCTCATTAGCCTACCATATCACAAGTTTAATAGAGTGCTAAGTTTACATTAGCTTGGGATATTTGACTAAAAATTTTTTCTGAGATGCTTTGAGCAGCTTTCTTTGTACTTCTACTTTTAGAGCACATTACATCTAGCTGCTAATGTCAGTTTGTATTTCTTTATTTTTGTGAAAAAAGTAGCATATAGTAGCAACAATAACTGCAGAGTAGTTAGTTATATCCATTAGCATGTCTCATAAATCATTTTATGTCCTTTCGCACACTTATTATTCTATAAGTGATTGCAATGAGCCCTCAAAATCCTTTGTACAAACCTTAAACCCTAGCCCCGTTACAACCCTCAACAAAGTCTTTTTGATTTATTTATGCATGTGATCACTGTGGAGAAGAATTGGTGTATTTACAAGCCTATGGTGGTGTACTTTCCTATAGGGAGTCTTGAACGAAACACTAACCTTAAACATTTGAGTGAGATGAGTGAATTTCAAGAGGAAGATCCATTTTGAGTCTATGCTTGCCTTTGATCGATAGCGTCATAATTTGAGTTTGTTTATGTATGCTGATGAAAATTAGTTATCATGTATGTAGTAATTGGACATTCGAGTGGCTGAAGTTTGAAAGATTGCATGCTCTTAATCCTTATGATGATGAATTGATATAATGGATTAGTTATGTTTAATTTTTCTTGAGGACAAGCAAAGGTTTAAGTGTGGGGAAGTTGATAAATATGTTTTTAGGTTATGTTTCTATTGTGTTTTCATGTGTTTTAAGTTCTTCTTTCTGTGTTTTAGTTCTAGTTTATTTGATTTTTAGCATCTTGTGCAACTTTTCTTGATCTTTAAAGTGTTTAGTTATTTTTTACATTATCTAGTGTTTGAGAGTAGTTTTGGAGCTTGTTTCTTTTAAGATGGAATGATGCACCTTGTTGATGAATTCTGTAGGTATCAGAGTTGCAGCTGTGGATGTGGTACAGGTGATTTAATGGCACCACTGGGCAGACTTAGAGAATTCAGATGGTAATGAAATCTGGGGGAGAGGAAGGAAAATGTGTGAGGAGCTTGCAGTTTAAATTTCAAGTCAATCAGAGGTCCGGAGAGGACGTTATGGCCAACAAAGTGAAGAGTGTAGAAATTTGCCAAACAACAGTGCACGAACATGCTTGTGCATGACCGTGCAACCACAAAAGACTGCCTCTCTGTCACGATCGTGAAACTACATACGATTACCTCTCTGTCACGATAGTGCTTATGCACGATGGTGCAAATTACAGATGATTACCTCATCACGATCGTGCAAATTACAGACGATTACCTCTCTGTCACGATCGTGCTTATGCACGAGGTAACAGGCGAAACTTGCAAAAATTAGGTCAAACACGGGCTTTTAAGTGGTTTGACCCTCCCCTTAACATATAAAGAAGGCTCAAAACCCTAGGAGCCTCAATCATTTGTGGACACGACAAAAAATTAAAAAAAGTGAGTCTTTTGGAGGCTAGTCAAGGAGGGAAACACATAATCTATCTTGGAAAAGTGGCTACAGCATCAAGCTTCAGACTTTTTCCAGCTTTTTGGAGTAGAGAGGAGGAATTCTTGACTTTACCCAGTTTTTATTCTTTTCTCTTTATAACTGTTAGTGTGAAAAACATGGATTTTGTTGGATTGTTCACAAATATAAGTAGCTAAACATTTTGTAGAAGTTGTTCTTAAACTATTTGTGGAACTCTTGTTATTTTTAATGCATTGAAAGATGTTTTGTGATATTTGTTATGCTTATACCATACAAAAAACCGAGAGGGTGAGTGTGGTTATTTGAGTTGGGTAGTATAATGAGAGTTAGCTCCCAACGGACCTAATAAATGTTCAGGTTTTTCCAAATAGTTGAAGAGAGATCTTAGCTATTTGTTAAAAATCACCTATATAAGCGCTTAAAATCTTGTTGAAGGATCAGGAAAATTTAGTAAGTCTAGAGATAGCATAACTAATTCTAAACCATTCAATTAGGGTCAACCAATTAAGCCTTGAGAGAGGGTAATTGAACATTAGAAAATCTTGGGTCAAGCATAATTGGATCAAGAATACAAGAGGGAAGCAAAATAGGGATAGAGTGACTCCTATTTAAACCTTAGCCTTCAAATTACTGCACTTTGTCTTAATTGGGTGTTCATTGCTAGCTTAATTAATTCTCATTTAATTTCCAGTTTTTAATCTTTTGAAATCGCTTTCTTAAATAAAGCTTGACCTAGATTGAGTGGTGACTAACATCAATCGCTATGGGACAATATCTGTTTTTAACTACAAGTAACGACTTGTATACTTGCAGTTTTTGACGTAAAACTAATAGTTTGGTTTGCGAACGAGCACTTACTATTAGATTTTGTTTATGATTTTAATTCACCAACTCCTTTAAATGTATTACCTTGGCCTATTAAAGAAAGAGCTAGTTTCAATGGGAAGAAAAAGATGAAATGGTAAAGCAAATTCATGAACGTGTAAAGAATCAAATTAAAAAGGAGAATGAGCAATATGCAAACAAAACTAAAAAGGATAGAAGAAGAATAATCATTGTACCTAGTGATTAGGTTTAAGTGCAAATGAGGAAAGAAAGATTTCTATTATAGAGACTATTTAAGTTGCAACTAATAATGAATGGTCCCATTTCAAGTAATTGATAGGATCAATGGTAATGCTTATAAGCAAAAACTTCCTCATGATTATAATGTTAATGCTACTTTTAATGTTGATGATCTTTCTCCTTTTAATATAAGTAACTATTCGAGGTCAAATCCTTTTGAGGAGAGGGGGAATGATGAAAGCATAACTAGCAATGTTACGAATACTATACTAGACCTAGTACTGGATTGGATTCTAATATGGTACTGTACCGATATTGATCAATACCCGTTTCGGCTAATTTTTAAAATAGTCCCTAAATTTTTAAAAAATTGCAATTTTTTTAAAAAATTGCAAAATAATCCTTCAATATTGTACTGTATAATTTAAACCAACCTTGTCTCAAAAAGTCAAAATAATATAATTTTAAAATAACAACAATTTATTTATTTTCTTAATATTTTTTTCACATATAAATAATAACCACAATTAATATGAAAAATATTATTTTATCATCATAGAAATATAAAATTAAGAACAATACAAATGATTTAAAAATTTTTCATTTTTTCAAAAATGCCCCTAATTTTTTAAAAATTTTCGATACCGGCTGGTATATGACTAGTATTGCAAATACTGACAGTACCAACTGGTACTAGGTGAAATAGGCCGATATTTAAACCCGATATTGAAACATCTTATTTTATACCGTTTTCTAGCCGGTATGGTACGAAATTCATTACAATGATAACTAGTCAAGCAAAGGATCCATTACATATACCTAGGTTTTAATGTTTTACCACAAGTGTATAGTGCAACTAACACAGGCGAGTGCGAGTCAATCTTATAAGGATTGTCTATCAACTATCCACAACCCACAAACTTAACAAGCTAGATCAACCTTTATACATAGATGAATAAAGAAAATAAAATCAAGAATATACTAAACTATGAACTAACTAGATTTATGTTAGGTTTCCTTAGGAATTTACTATATTAATTTTGATTTCAATTAATAAATTATCCATCCTTCTTAGAACAATAAGAGTTCTTAACTTATACTGTATTCTCTCTTGAGATATATAATCCCTATTTAGAGATTAATCAACCAAATTTTCCTTTGAATCTAGATAACCTAAGAATGATTTAATTCATGTTATAAACTCTCTTGATAAGTTTTACCCTAACCTAGGAAGATCTTCTAGCTATCTCTCGAATAGCTCATGCTTAACCCTTTTTGCTCACACTATGACCTAAACATACATCTTACCTCTCAAATCTCGATGTATGAATCATATAATGAATCTTTCACTTTTGCCCCTTTAATTCAATCACTATCAAAACATGAATAAATCATCAAAATAGATTTTATTAAACCAAAGATTGAATTGAAGTATATCACATCCTTGGTTCTTCCTACCTAAATTTATATTCCAATTAGTTTCTAATTACACATTGAATATCAACATAAAAATAATAAAGAAAATAAGATAAAGAAATCATGATATTGAATCTTGAAGTATCTAAACAATTTTTGATATCTTCCTCTATCTCTAAAGAATGGTGAATTCTTGATCAAGACCACTGAAAACACAACTTCAAAGTGACTCTTAAATAGTTTCTTGGACAAAAAATTTTCTTTTTCCCCTCCTTTATTTATTAAAAATTGAATCCTAACTTTAATGAGCTATATGATCTTAAACATTGGCCTTTATAGCTAGTTATGTCTTATATCAATTTATCCAAAAATAACAATGCCAACATAGGTATAAGATAGGACAGTGTATAACATTGTATTCTTCATCCAAGGGGGTAGTGTAATATAGAACATATAGGGTGGGCTAGAGAAACAGAAACAGCCGCATTTCTACATTACTGATCTTCCAAAATTGCTCAATTTCACTCCAATTTTTCTTCTTTTCTTTGTTGGATAGAAATATGACCTGAAATGACAAAAAATTTTAAATTAATCATCAAATCCTTTAAAATCATCCAAAATTCAAGCATTATACCGTAAAAATAGTGCTAGAATAGTGTATATCTAGCATATAATAGCCTAATAGACCAGTTACAAGAGAGTAAGGAGTAAGAAAATTAAAGAGGCTTTGAATGAGCTAATTCAAGACATATATGCATATCAAGCTTTGAAGAACACTTTAAGACCTATTTTGGGAGTTTTATTGGATCTAAAGGAAGCCTAAGCACTAGTTAACTTGATTCAAACTAACGATAGGGAAGATTCGAAAACTTAAGACTCATTGTTGGCTGAACATGACGCATTTATGTTCCAACTCGCGTCCCTCTTTGGACATAAGAAGACATAGTCGTGTGTCAGATTGGGTTATTTACACGAGTATAGAGTGAGTGGGTTAGATATGGCCTTACACACAATCAAGTTGCTCTTAAGAATCAATTTTTAAAGAAATATGTTCTTATAAATAGATAGGTCAGAGCCCGTGTCTATAATTCCAATGTTAAATAAAACCACAACCAATTTTTACAATGAAAAACCTAACTTTGTATTTAGTTAAAGAGTGCTTTAAACAATTTTAGTTAGTTTTTAGACATTTAAATTTTTTTAATTGACCTTTTTTTATTGAACTTCCAAACTTATCAAATATTAATTTTGTGTGGTGTTCAAATTACTTTATGGACTTAGTTCTTGTTTCTTTATAATTAATATAATCCCGAACATTATATTCTGAAACAAATAGATTTCATTTAATCTTTAAATGTTTTTTTTTCTTAACACGTATACAGAAAGCTCAAGCTCGCTCTCTCAGCATTATGCACAAAATTGGCATAAGCGGAAAGCACAATTTGTTAGAAATTCTTAATCATGCATCAAGATAAGCTGGGTTAAAACTACCACAAAAATGAAGCATTGTATATTTTACGGAGTACATACATCAGATCATGAAGTTTTGTATTTGTTCTTGATGGCTAAGGCTGCTGCTCTGTACCATGAAGCTGCAGCCATGGCCCCAGGATCGGGAACCAACGCAAGGACTTCTGACGGCACATAGGTTGATCGGCCCGCCTGTAAAATTTTAATTAACAGACATGGAATTGACTTAGCAAACAATTTATCAATCCCATTATTTAAACATTAGGAGGAGCTTAACATAATCGACTTCGAAAGGGCCATAGTTGGTCAACAGAATTTGTACCTTACCTTTTCTTCATTGTCGCAATAAAATATAATTGGGACAAACGTGAATTCTATCCTGCTATATAGGACAAGAAGAGAAGGATTTATGCACCTGTGCCTGCATGTGTTTGGTTGATTCAGCTCCAACGCATGCTGCTTCAGAAGAAAGGAGAAATGCCGAGCAAGGATCTTCACCAGCATTTAACCTCTGATTGGGAAATTTTACTAAATTAGTATCAACTTATACAGCCACATCAACTGAAGTGGAAAAGTAAAAACTACGTTTGACAACCTCCTGAAGAACCACCGATGCTGGAATAAGCGCATCTAATAATGTGCGATAACCAGCAGAGGCCCCACCATATTTACTGATAGCAGCAATCGAAGCTTCAAATGCTTCAGCCCCTGAAGAAAAGAAATAGTTACTGAGTTTGGTGTGCATGTTAATCAGAAGTATCAAGCATCATCTCACATTGCTTCGCTGTAACAGCTGACTGTTTGTTTTCCTTCAATGCTGCATATGCTGCCTTGCAGAATATACTGTATCTGTCACACACACACAAAAAAAAAGAGTAAGACGTGACTATGGTCCATGTAGGAACATCAGTTGCGAATGTCCAAGGTCAACAATTACAAGATACAAGGAAATTGAGGTACATAATTCCACTTGTTCCTCCCATAACTCGTCTAATAGATGATCCGATCTCATTTACTGTTTCTCCGGCATCATTCAAAGGATAACTGTACACGATAAAAAAAAACCTTTTCAATTAAGCAAATGAAAAAAAAAGATAAACTTGACTCACCTAAAGAAAAAGAACGCTACGTTGTGTATGGAATATTCGGCACACAATGTGTGTGCTAAGTCTAGGCTTTACATTTATATTAGTTGTGTATAACAGAATTGGTTACATGAGAGAGAGAGGGAAAAGATTAACCATGCACGTATATGTACAGAATGATAAAGAATAAAGGAATTAATTCTATGCTCTAACATTCCCCCTCAAACGAGAGGGTGTTGTTGTCAGTCCGAGTTTGTGCCAATATTGAAGGAAGGAAGAATGAGTTAATGCCTTGGTGGAACAATCTGCTAGAGGAAGGTACATAGTGAACATTGATGAAGCCTGAAAGTATAAGATCACGGATAAGATGAAGGTCAATCTCTATATGTTTACTACGTGCATGCTGAACTGGGTTGGCAGCAAGAGCACGAGCACTCAGATTGTCGCACCAGATCATAGAGGATTTTTACAAAAATAATCCAAGCTCAGACAACAATAAACATATCCATTTAACATCGACTGCACCATCTACAAGGGCTCGGTACTCAAATTCTGTGCTCGAATGAGAGACAACTCTTTGATTATGAGAGCTCCAAAAAACTAACGTACTCCTAAGATATACACAAACACCAGCAACAGATTTTCAATCATCGACGTCTATAGCCCAATCTGCATCAGCGAATCCAATCACTTGAAGAGATTTGAAAGGCTTAATATGTAGACCAAGTTGACATGTGCCCTTGAGATATCTAACAATACGTTTCACTCCTTGAAAATGAATATCAATAGGCTGAGATAGAAACTAGCTAAGTTTATTCATCGAGTAAGCTATATCAGGCCTAGTAGTGGTAAGGTACTGAAGGGATCCAATAGCTTGTCGATAGAGAGATGGATCTTTCATGGGTGTTCTATCGTTTTTTGAAAACTGTCGTCCAATGACCATTGGAGTTGGTACTTGTGAGCAGTTCATCATGTTAAACTTCTTTAGGATAATAGCTTGACTCAGGTGAATACCCAAGTTGTCTCTGCAGATTTCTATTCCTAGAAAGTGGTATATGGGACCAAGATCTTTTTAAGGAAAATAAATTATTTAGCTTTAGAACTAAAGATTTTAAGTAGCTGGGATCATTACCGATGATTAGTATATCATCAACGTATATGAGAATAAACACTGTGAGCTTCTTCGTTCATAGAAAGAACAGTGATACATCACTTTTAGCATTCTAAAATCCCCAACTTAATAGGGTCAGACGTAATTGGTTGAACCAAGCACGAGGTGCTTACTTGAATCTGTATAGTGCTTTTATTAGTTTGCACACATGATTTGGATGTCGAGAATCACATAATGTAAACATTCTCTTGAAGAAAACTAATGAGGAATGCATTATTAACGTCTAATTATCGAATCTCCTAGCCATAAGTGACAGCAATAGTGGGAACATTTTGGATTGTTGTTGGTTTTACCACAGGACTGAACGTTTCTCCATTATCGATGCCTGGTGCCTATTGGCATCCTTTTGCGACCAGTCGGGCTTTGTGCTTGAGGATGGAGCCATCTAGTTTCAACTTTGTCTTGAAAACCCATTTACAGTCAACTAGCTTCTGTGTACCGGTGTAAGGAACAAGAATCCATGTGTTGTTTCATTGAAGGGCTTCGAATTCATCAGCCATGGCTTGCTTCCAATGTAATGAGGCCAAAGCTTCTGTGACATTTCGAGGTTCTATTAGTTGATCTATACGGATTGATTTTTCCGAGTGTAGTCCAACAAATGGATGTTTCAGCTTGTATATACCATCCTTTGCTCGTTTAGTCATTGGGTGTGCGTTTGTCTGTTCCTGCCTTTCAGACAAGCTTCTAGGTTAACCCATTTCTTGTTCACTTATGTTTGGTCCACCAGATTTTAACCTATCCATTGAAGACGACTCGTGACTCTATGAACGAGGCTCATGTGAGGAGATTATGGTTGTTAGAGATTTATCCATTGAACCAGCATGTTCTTCACTGGAGGTTAGGGATTCTGCGATATTGCTGCTCTCAAAGTTACGAGCGCTTTCTTTGTTTGGAGTAATTATCAAGGGAATAATACATTCATTTTCAGTAGATGTCACTCATCGATTTACAAAACCTGCAGTAGAGGGGAAGAACGAGGCATCAAACACAACATGACGTGAGATGTATATTTTTCCTAAAGAACTGAGACATTTAGATCCTTTATGTTGAGATGCAGGTCCGAGATAAACGCACTTTTGAATGTGGAATTGGAACATTTAGATCCTTTATGTTGAGAAGCAGGTCCGAAATAAATGCACTTATGACTGTGGAATTGGAACTTACAAGGATAACATGCACATCCGAAAGGCTGTAATGATTTATAATCAAGTTCTACTCCATAAAGTTGAAACAAAGGAGTTGAACCTTCAAATGTAGGTGTTAGTAGCTAGTTGATGAGGTATACCGCCATTTGAAAAGCATCTACCCAATAGGTAAGAGGTAACTGAGCTTGAGCTAATAGTGTCAATCCCAACTCAACATGTCGATGTTTGCGTTTTGCTCTCCCATTTTGTGCAGAGGTATAAGGGCAAGTAAACCTCATTCTAATTCCTACTGCTTGTGTTACATTCACAAAAGGTCTGTATTCAGTCCCATTATCACATTGTATGGTTTTGATTTTTGTGTTAAAATAATTTTCAACTTGTGCCCGAAACAAGTTAAAAGCATTCACAACTTCACCTTTGTGTTTCAGCAGATATATCCAGGTGTATCTACTGTAATCATTGACGAAATAAATATAGAAACGATGACCTCTTACTGATTGAACTAGTGAGGGTCCCCAAAGGTCTGTATAAACTAATTCCAAAGGAGAAGCATGAGACAGATTTGGAAAAGAGTAGTTGTTTTGATTTGCCATATTGACATGTTTCACAAACAAAGTTCAAATATTGAATATTCTCATTACACTTATTCAATATTTGCTTCGTAGCTTGTAGTGCCATTTTAGAAACTCTTTTTCTTTCCGTGTAAGTGACGCCATATGAACTTGGGCCACCGGAGCACGTTCATACATCTGATACATTCCTTGGCTTGATATCCTGGGCACCAGAGGACGACTTGTCTTCTTGTCCTTCACAACACAACCATCATTAGTAAAATGAACATCTACTGAATTGTCCTTAGTGAGTTGATTAACACACAAGATTTTAGTTGCAGAGGGCACTAACAATACGTCTTTAAGGTAGAGTCTGGAGTTGGATCCAGGTAAAAAGGTAGAACCTATTCCAACTACATGAGTTGGTTCGCCAGTGCAAGTATAGAGATGAGTCTTACCTACATGATTGATATTCTCCAATTGATCAGCATACAGAGTCACATGATAGTTCGCCCCATTATCCATATGCCATGATGGCTTGGAGATTGTTTGTGGATGAGCATAGTACCCTTCTGATGAGTTAGCACAGAAAGCTTGTGGGGTCGAATAGTTCCCAAAACCACGTCCAAAGCTTGATGGAGGTTGGAAATTTCTGTCGAAACGGTGATAGCAGTTTGCTACTACATGTCCTGGTTTCTTACATAAATGACAGTATGGTCGATTTCCATTGTTGAAGCCGCCGCGATTTCCATGACCTCAACGTCCTCGAGAACCACCACGTGACCACCTTCAGAAACTTTGCTTGGTGGCATTTTGATTCGTATTAGAAGATTGATTATCAGTGTCATCACGTTAAGCAACATTGGTAGTAGATTGAACCTATAGAGTCGAGAAGTGGTTAAGTTGTTCCAAACGACTTTCGAAGGCAAGAAGAGCAGATTGTGCTTCAATCCAGGTGAGATTAGGTTGATCAACTACCTTTACTACAACAACATTATAGTCTGAATCAAGGCCATTTAGTGTATTAAGAATGAGGTCGTCCGTTGCAACAGGAGCTCCGGCCAATAGTAGCTAATTTGCGATACTTTTCATTTTGATAATGTACTCATCCATCTTCATTGAGATTTTACGTGTTTGATGGAGCTCTAACTTGAGCACCATTCAAACACGTGATTTCATTGACGCGCAGGTGAGATTACAAGCACCAACCCAAAGATCACGAGTTGTGTTACAGTCTTGGGTCATTGTATTGCGTAACCAGTCAACTAGAAGTCGATCTACACCATACCATTCTTCGAAGACTGGATTTGGAGTCATCTCTGCTCCTTCAGAGACGAACCCAGGAGGCGTCGAACTAGAGTCATTGAGATGTGACTCGAGAAAATTTCCTTCGATCAGTGGTAAGACTACAGATTCCCACACAAGATAGTTTCCTCTATCCAACCTGATGGAGGTCGTTTGGCTGGAGGAATTAAAAAGAGAGTATGTTTTGGAGGTGTGGGTAGTCGAAATAGAGGTAGCAGAAGACGCTACTGAAGAGGAAGCCCTTGGAGAATATTGCTCTGATACCAAGAAAGAAAATGATACGTTGTGTATGGAACATTCGGCACACAATGTGTGTGCTCAAGCTAGGCTTTACATTTATATTAGTTGTGTATAACAGAATTGGTTACATGAGAAAGAGAGGGAAAAGATTAACCATACACGTGTATGCATAGAATGATAAAGAATAAAGGAATTAATTCTATGCTCTAACACCTAACAAATACAAAGTAAACTCAAGATTAGAAATAAAAAACACTCTTGAAAAGCAACGCCATGTTACAAAAAATTGCATACTCTTAGGTGATGCAAAACTCCATCAAAGAAAAGAAAAAAGCCAAAATGGTTAAAAGCATTAAGATGCCATTAAAAGGAAAAACTAGATTAAAATTACCAATGAATGATGTACTGTAATGTCTCCGTGCAGTGGAAAATCCAACTTAATAAAGCATCCAAAGAATTCTATATGCTGAAGAAGAGTAACTTACTACTTTTTCACGTCCTCTAGAATTGCAATTGCACCTCTATACATCTACAAAACAGAGGAAGTTAAACCAAAAATAAATAATTATCATAAGAAAATAATTCAAGTACCAGGATACTCACCGTTGACCCACAGTCTCCATCACCTACTTTGCTGTCCCAATCATTTAGACTGTCCCTAATATCAATGATGGCATTTGCTGCTGCTTCAATAGCCACTTCAAGAAGTTGTCCTTGCTCATTCAGATGTTGAGGTCGACCCAATGACTGATCAAAAGTAGACATGGGCAGTTAGAGAATAAAATAGTAGAACAATGTCCTACATTCTCCAGTCCCATTTATAGACATGTTGTATTTGTCTATTTGATCAAACAAATAATGAAAAATGTAAAATTCATCCTATCCAGTACAATCTATTCCCTCAACTGTAAACACATATACATCATCACTCTTTGTTGAACGAGATGGTGGAACTGGGACAGGTATCTTGGCAGGTGGACGATTGCCTGAGATCAAATATAACTTGTTCAATTCAGTGAGAAAAGTATCCAAGAATATACATATTTTTAATTTTAATTGAGGAATATAGATCACCAGTTCAAAATACCAATGGCATTATCATTATATCCGAAGCTAATAAAGACAAGAAAATTTTGACCGCAAATGAAAAAACAACAAAAGCAATTTTTTCACAGAAACTGACCATCAACTCCAATAGGCCAGTATGGAGCCTTAGTTACAGCATCCAAACGTTGTAAACTAGCTTGATCCGTCTTCATTATGGTAATTGAGAATCCTGAGGCAAACACTATTAAGATGGAAACTGCAATAGTAATTAGCAATCAACACACTCCCCCAACAATACCAGACCTGCCATATCAAGAGAAGTCATAAATGACCCTGTATAGACTCTATCAACAGCAAGTCCATGTTCAAGCTGCAATTGAGGGACTGCCTTCCCTGCTGCAATCATCAATTCCATTGCAGGGGTTGCACCTAACCTGCAGGAAAATTAAAAGAAAAAAAGGTTTCAAGTATCATAAATGAACTCATAAATCAGAATCCAGGAAATCCAAAACACTGGAGATCAAGAGTTAACAATCTCCAGAACTTCAAAATTGGATGAACATGTGAAAATACTCAGACAAATCACCACAAGCATGAATGGCATTGTTGTGAACGTCAATTACCTAGTTATTAAATAGTTATATTTATATGCTGTGCAATCTTTTAAAAAATTCTAAATGTCCTTAAACCTGTGCTTGGATTTAAATATCCATGTTGTTAACATTCACTTTTATGAAATAAAACCAGACATGTAAGAGTTGACTTTGGTCATCTCTCCTTGTCAATCACTTTTTCCAATCAATAAAACATAATCATGGAGGATAACAGAGTGTATCCGTCTTTGCGCTCCTAAAACTATGCATCGATTCAGACTTATCACAAATATTCTTAAATCTACAATGCTGGAAGAGAAAGAGAATATCTGAGAAATTGTTCAGAAACTAGGAAAGTGTTCATAATAATTCCATGCTCTCATAGGACATATTGTAATCTAAAGTGCAGGAAGAAACTGCATGAACCTACCCATTGACCATCAGCACAACTCTATTACCACGTGTAATGGGAACATAGTTAGTTTCCTGCAGCAAATAAATGATTAAGACATCAAGGCATCAAAACTAACATTGTCTTGTAAAATATCAAAAACAGTAGTCTAATATTAAATTTTTGCTTAAGGATCAGATTAATGGCATAAGTTACTCTTATCAACAACTACAAATTATACAAAAGTAAACACGTTAGATAATCACTCCACAAGGTATTGATAACATACTGGGTGCCAGTATGGCTGTTTCTAAATGTTTCAAAAGCTACCATAGAGTAGGCCAATGCAATGCAGGCAATAAGCTATCATAAAACAGAAGATAACACACAATTTATTGAAACAGTTACTTATGATTCTTGCATTAGCTCAATCAGATTAGCAAAGGCAAGCAATAGAAATAAAGATAAGAATATAAGATTTGAACCACTGATCAAAAGGCAAAGGGAAAAGTTAAACTGGAGAAAGATGATCCCAAACCCAAAAGATAACCCTCGATTTCAGTGGCCATTATACTGAACTCCCAAACATGAGGCTACAGATGAAAGGGGTGGGAAGCAAAATGAATAAGGGCATAGTAGTTAAGAGCAAGTTTTAAGGAATAAGAGCAGCCAACCAATCAAAAGTCAATACAAGGGTATTAATGGAGGAAAAATGCAACTAGCAGATCAGCGTTTCAACTTGTTATAACCCTATCCCAAACTCGTATAACCAATGTTGCTTTTTCATGCATGCACCCCAATCTGTTATGCTGAACATACCAGAATCTAATGCAAACAACTCAGAAAAATCACACATTTATAGCATTAGATTAATAATTTAAAAACACAGTTAAGGATAAAAATAACTTAGCATACAATTACTAGCTGCATCACACTAAGTTACACATATGATGTCAACGGACATTGTATAGGTATGCAGACATCATAATTTAGATAAACAAACAGTTATCACACTTTACTTCGAACACAGACTTGCGCACAAAACATGCAGATGTATAGAACAGACATGCACAAGGGACTATTAACTTTTCTTTCCTCATTATTCTTAGTGAAAATACAGAGAGCACATGAAACTAGATTCAGATGTCGGGACAAGATTTCAATGTATACCGGTGAAAGGATCTGCTTGAGAACATGAGAAACGATCACCTCTACAGACTGAAGGTCAGCAACAGCAGCGCCAGGTTCACCATGCTGAAAAAGCATATTGTTAATAAAATCTAAATAGTGAATTTGCACCTAGAAATGGCGGCATTGATTGGTGAAATAAGATAAAAGATGATGAGTAATACCCAAGGTGAATAGCATGAAAAAAAGGATAAATTACAATAAGGCCTCTGATGTTTTCTATTTGAGAAGACTCCCAAGGGTATGAATTAACTTCCAAAGTTTATGATTTGGAATTTAGCAAATTAGATGATTTTGCAAAATAAAAGGCATAATGTTATAATTCAAAGTGATTTCCTGAAACTGGGTAGTCTTTTTTTTGCATAACTCTTAAAGCTTAATGTGATATATTGAAAATGTGACTAATGTTGTAATTAACAAATTGTAGGGACCTTAAATCTAAACCAAAATGGGTTTTCCAGAATAATACTAAAGCAAAAGGGTAACTGATGCATATAACTTTCAAGAATAAATTCAAAAGTAAAGTCATTTCATGGTCAAGCAGAACTTTGTTCTCCTCAAAACAGATTCGGGGAAAAACAAATCACATGTATTTAGTAATAAGTTATGCAAAACAAGTGGACTCTTAACAGAAAACTCACTATTCCCAAACCAAGTTCCATCTTTCCAGGGCCCAAACGGTCTGATGTAACCTGACCAGGCAATGTGCAAACTGACAATGCAACACCCATTGTTCCAATCATTTCAGATGCACGTTTTGCTTCTGCTGCAACCTCAGTAAGGGAAAGGCCAGATGCGGCAGCAGCTCCAGCAACCTTCCATAAGTGGAAAAGAAATTATAGGAAAGCAAACATTGAGTTAAATAGGAAATTTGGACCCATTATCTGATTTTAGCTCTTTTGTTTATTAAAAAAAAGCTTCAAGATTAAGAAAATTGAAAGGAAATGTCAAAAAAAAAAAAAGAGATACAAGTCACTCCTCAGGAAACAAATTAACAGAGAAGTCCTATTAAGAACAATCCAATAACGAACTGTTTCACACAACCAACTTTTTCTCTTCAAACTTAACCTGGAAGCACATTTTCAACAGAATTAACTAAGAATTTATGGATGCATTGAAATAGGCAAGCAAACATGTATACAAGTTAATTACCTAAGAATTTTATACCACATTCTATTTCCTGATAAAGGTCCAACACAAGAATGACATTGACCGTTAAAATTTCAAATCACATCAATGAGTGATTGAGAACAGTCACAGAAATCCAAAGATGAGAACAAAATATGTGACAATTAAACTGGCACATAAAAGAATGGAAGCATTTCAATCGTCAAAGTTTCACGTGTCAACTTGATGCGAGAGAGAGAGGGAGTGAACCTTATTAACTAGAATGGTGCCTGCCAAACCTCTTCGCCCAGTTATGCCCCGAGGTGGAGGTAAAGCACAATCATCTCCCACAATCACAGTCTGCAAAAAACCAAGCATATAACATGCCAAGTTCCAATGACACACAGTATGCTCAGATAAAATTAAGATCGTAAACTAGAAATTAACCTCAACTTTGTAACCCTCAGATTTTGCTTGCTCAGCTGCCAAACCAAAATTCAATCGATCACCAGTGTAATTCTGCAAATAGATATCACAAATCAATGATGCCATAAACAAAAACTAAATTACTAATTTATCAGTTTATGATGCTATTAATGTTCTAAAAGTGACTGTTCCAATAACCTTCATATTTAGGAAAATCAAACTTGTTATTTGTAAAGTAACATTACCGTAACAATCAGAAGACAACCCATTGGACCAGTAACAGCTCGGATGCCCTGCATTTTAATTATGTTTTCACAACCATTCAATTTATATGTTAAAGAAGAGCCCACAAAATGGTTGTTCACACAAGAAACTAAAAAGAAGAATTCATACAGCTAGAATTGCATCAACTTGGGGAGAGGAAAAAACTTCTCCACAGATGGCAGCCGTGAGCATCCCTTCTCCAACAAATCCAGCATGTGCAGGTTCATGCCCACTTCCTCCTCCTTTGTTATGCAACATAATAACATAACAATCAACCAAAACTAAATTCAGGTCTTGAATAGAACCAGATAAGGCTTAACTTAAATTTACATATTAGTGGATCAATAGTTGCAACGATTGGTGTGCATCACACTATTCTGTTAAATCTTTCCCTTTTTTAATAACCTTAAATGCCCCTTTTTTAATAACCTCGTAAGCAAAGAGCAAAGAGCAACTCGCAGATGTTAATATTATGAATCCAAATTTTACATTCCAAATCTCTCAAATCAAGTTATGCCCATTACCAGAAAAGAACAATAAGAAGTTTAATGTTCCCATTCAGTGTATTTGCAATTCTCAACCTTCTCTCAAATAGATAAACAAGAAATGGTAACTGTTAAAGTGATTTAATAGGTGCCCATTCACTGCAAAATAATATATACCTAAAAGGGTACAATATGGATAATTTACACATATCACACTATTCTACAATGTACATAAACTCTAATAACAATATCTCAATAGAAGTCCCGCTGATACGTGAAATCTGAGGAGGTCTAGAAGTATGAAACCTTACCCCAAACTGGTAACAGAGGTTGTTTCTAATAGACCCACATTAAAAAAAATACGTATAATAAAATAAAAATACAAAATTAATAAAAGATAGATATTAAAATAATAAAGCGATAATAAATAAAATAGACATAAAAGATAATAATAAATAAATAAAAATAAAATATGTACAAATAAAATATAAAAATAAGTAATAAAATAAATAATACAATAAACATAGAATAGGCTAAAGACTAAAAATAAAAGATAAAATAAATACACAAGCAAGAAAGAAGACAAGTAAATAAATAAAAAAGGAAGCCATTACAAGAAAATATGTAAGCTAAGGAAGGAAATGCTTAGGTTAAATAACTAAGAGAAAAATACTACATATTAAATATTTGGGCTAAGTACAAAACATAAAACTCGAAGGAAAATGTTTAAAAAACTATGAGAAAGATAAAGATCTCTCCGTGTAAGATCCTTTACCCATATTCTAGTACATCAAAGTTTTCTATTAATGGACACAGCCTCTGCAAAACTAAATCTATAGCAGCATGAAAAATGATTGTCAAAAAAACTATAGTTAGATGAACACCTTCACAAGGAAATTTGGAATAAATCAAATGGAACCAAAAAAAGGATGAAAATAGCAAAATGTGTGCACATAAATGAACATATTTCGTAGAAGTATGACAATGCAACCATCTTTAAGTGTTAAAACACATTTAAGTTGACATAAGATTGCAGTCAACAGGTTTTGAATGATTCTCGTCATCTTTTTCTTTATACTTCTCATAGGCATCGTCCTTACTTTCTCGCAGTCTAAATGCAGTTTCTCAAAACAAAGATGAAAAGAAGGCAAATAGTGGTGGACAAACCTCATTGCAATAAGAGACATGGGAATAAAGATAGAACCAAACAAGAACCATTTGCAATTCCTGCATAATCTTTAATGTATGTACAGTCTCCCTAAGATAATTATTGTTAATATCCAACTTGGTAGAAAGATATTTTCAAATTTCTCAAGGAATTAGTTAAAGAGCTAGCCAATTGATTTGCGAGAAGGTGAACTTTATAATCAGTAAATAAGATACATTTATCTATGTGAAAAAACAGTAAACCTCTATTTGCTTTATCCTTTCATAGTAAACTAATGTAGAGGCAATATGTAGTGCTACATAATTGTTATCTATCAATCTCATATTTCTAGGTGGAGTAAGTTTAGGAGGATAAAGTTCAATCTCCTCCAGAACATGTGCAACTATTGCAACTCGTATGTTGAAATAGGCATAACACTATACTATCAATGGCAATTGGAAGCGATAAGGGGCTTGTGATAGAGAGATAGAACATAAGCTACTACTGAACAATGACACCTAAAGTATGCATCAGTGAGACTGGTGCTCTTCGAAGGACAAAAGGAAGACACAAAACAGAGATATGTCACTAGAGAAAGAGATCAGCACCATCGGGTTTGGAAAGAAGGAACAAAAGAAGTATACCAGTGGGAGCTTTTGGCTAAAAAAACAAGAAAAGAAAAGAAAAGAAAGAAAGCAATTGTCGGCATTAAGTGGTGTTGGAAAAAAGCAAGAAGAAAAATAATAGAGAAGTCTGTTGATCCAACTTCAAAAGCACTGGCAGCTTACTATGGCTAATTTCCTATTTCTGCAATGAATGAACTCTGCCTCACAGTAGCAAATATAATTCACTTTGAGTTCATCATTGAAGAAAAGCAACAAGAGGAGGGAGTCTACAACAGTAGGAAGAGGGTGTTGTGTTTGTTTGGATTTGGACTTTCATCCCATGTGAAAGTGAGTAAATTGACCCATTTCTTAAACACTATGAAATGTTATATGCACATCAAAAGGGTACAGTACAGATGATTTCCCCAGTTAACCCTGTACTACAATACATCTATATTGTCAATAGAATATACTAAAAGAACACCTATAAGCAAATCAATTCCTTGCTCCCTTCTCTTCTCCCCCATACTACATTTTAAGTGCTCCATCTTTATCTTTCTAGTTTATTCTCTTGGTTTGGCAATACATCTATCTTTCAGGATTCAAAAATATTTAACATCACATTAAATTCTCATCCATTTCTTTCTACTTTCCTAGATCTCAATCATCTTCGATTTGGTCCAAGCTTGTTTGTTTACTAGCATTTTATTGCTTTCACAGTCATGGAAACTATAAAACAAGGCCATAATTAATGTTACATACACTATGACCAGCACATTGCAAAAGCTAATAGACTAAGATCTACACTTTAATGTACCATCAATTTACCATTTCAAAGGTGAGTGATGATATATTTATAATACATTGTTTTAGTGTCAAATCTCCTTTGCTCCAATCTACATTCAACAGGCATATTTGCTTACTAAGCATTCTGGCTTCCTTTTACTCTTGCCAATTGCTCCTCCACTTGTTTTATAAACACATCTACTTTGGTTGACAGATCACACAAGTTGTCCACGACTAGTGGCATAAAGACAAAATTAATGTGGGACTTAGCATAGGATCTAGTCATGAGCCAGGGAAGTCCTCTCCTCCCCCTTTATTGATGTTTGTTCCCTTCCTAGATAGACACTTTGTTGATTTTCTGCTAAAGTTTTTGATTGTCTTATCCAATAGAAATATGCCCTTTAAATAGGCCTTATAGCAATAGAGTCATTAGGAATTATTATACAGATTTTAGGATCCCTCCAATTTAGGAATTATCCTAACTAGAATAAGATCTCTTTAATTTAGTCTCTTATTAAAACAAACTTCTAAAACATAAAACTTTCCTAAATATTAGTGCTAGAATGAAAAATACTATAAAAAAAAACTCCCAAACTGTTAACCTTCGATCACTCCCTTCCTTTTAGTCCATCCTCTTGCATATTTATTCCCCAAACATGTATCTTCCACGTCACATACCGAAAAAAACTTTTTCTAATCAACATTAGTTACATGATCTTACACATAAAATAAGAAAAGAAAGATTTTAAATTATGAAGTCCATTGGCAAAGATCATCACCTTTTACCACAGTTGTAATTATGTCATTAATTTTTTTGAAAATTATTATGTCATTAATATTTTCTCACCAGAACTTACAATGTGGTCCAACCCATCCTCACCATAGAACAAAAACAGAATTTAAGGCATGCACACCATGAGTTTCCCAGTTTGAAATTAAAGTGCGAACACTTTTCAAGTACATTAGAAGGTTACCAACCTGATATAATTGCAACTTTGTCATATGCAGCACCTGAAACATCAGCACGTAACACAACCTTGACCTGTATTTTAAGAAAAAGAAGATATCAATGGTAACTTGGACTTACCTATGTAAGGCCTATTTAAACCACAACAGCAAAATTGTTGTCAGACAAGAAATCACCTCAGGAAATCCATCCAAGTATTGCAGCCCTGGATATGTTTCCACAAGGCCCTCAATGAATTCAGTTACAACATCTGCCAACACAAGTCAAGAAAGAAAGATAAAAGTATATCCAACATGCCAATCTTGACTCAAAGCCTCTATAAATAAAATATAAAAACATTCGGAAGCATCTTACAATAAGTTTTAAGACTCAGGTTCATGAAGTCATGTTGCAAAATGCAGAAGTAATAAATAAAAATCAACATATTCAGTCCAGACAATATGATGAAGAAAATGCAACGAATGAAAATTTCTTTATTGAAACTTTCTTTATTACTTAGCATCACAAGCCAAATCGGTGGCACTCCAAACACATCTAGAAGTGATGAATATTCCGACCAACTCAACCTTAAGCACTAACGATTGCTAATAGTCTGAAAATTTTGAACATTTGGGCCAAGAAAACAACATCATGATGTTACAGAGTAGACAGTAAAAACTAATCATCCCATCATACAGCCCATCTTAATTCATCGTCTTTTGCATTGATTGATTCCTTGAACTGTTGCTGGTATGCGTATGTCCAAGTTAAGATCACTATAATCAGAGACTCGTAGTAAAATTCTATTTTTTCCCATAGAGTCGACTTTTTCTTCGGCTTCCCAAATCTGGTGCAGCCCAGATTGAGGCCTAATCAGAAAATTTAAGCTTACAACTTAAGCAATTATCCATTGTCACAAGTCAAACCTCTCTTCGTTTTCGACAAATCCATCTCCGTCTCACCAAATGCATTTCATTCTCAATGAACTCACACTATATGCCATTTCCTACACTCTTCCTCAGCAACCCAATAAAATAAAAGCAACCAGTCGCGCTTATTAAGAAACGAAAAGAGTAGAATCCATAGCGATATCAAAACAAGCTATTTCTTTCCTTCATGTTTACACTTTCTCGGCATCCAAACATAGAGAAGAACACAAACAAAACTACAAAAAGAAAAGACCGTGACTTTTTATAAAATAAAGGGACAAAGTAGACCAACCATCGGGGTTGTTGATGAGTTTCTTCCCTTGAAAAGCCATAGCGAAGTCGTTGACAACAATCGAAGACGACCCAGATGAATTCAGCGTAAAGGAAGACCTAGTAAGCAGGCCTCAAGTATCCACAACAACTCCGTCTATATATAGCTAAACTCCTTTTAAGTAGATAATTTTATATTTTTCTTCGATGGATTTGGAGATAAATCTATAGATTAAAAGTTTGCTCAGTCGCTTGCTTTCTGTAATATGTTAACTTGGATAGACAAAACAAACCAATGAGAAGATAACAAATAACAAATAACAAATAACAAATAACAAATAACAAATAATAAACTCCTGTGGATAGTATGTTTATATATCTAAGTAAAGAGTTAGGTTAGAATAGTGAGGCGGGACTTGGCTTTCACACTGTATGTTTCTTCTTCCGACAAGAAATGCTACGTTTAATTACTAACACGCCATCGTCGACTTTTTCTTTTACCGCTTGCTAACTACTTGAACTCGCTTAGGCTTTGGACTCCATTATGTTGTCATACTCCTTTATGTTGTCATACTCATGCAGAAAAACACGCTTCAGAATTTATATACAAATGTAAATAATTAAATTTATTTATTAAAATATTTTTGGTTTAATTTTTAATTTTTATTTTTAATTTTTTGTTTTTAAATAAAAACAAAAACTTATTTCGTCATTAATATTAATGTTAACGTAGTTATATTTTTATCGCTAATAATAATTACATATTACATAAAACTTAAAGATAAATTATTTTTAATTAAATAAATTTATTTAATCTCTTATATAATATTTAGTTTAATATTATGTTATTTTAATAAAATAAATAATTTAAAAATTAAAATTTTATTTAAAAATTAACATTTACTTAAATATATTTCAATTATAAATCAAATTTTATTTGAATATTTATATATTTTAAAGTTAATTATATTAATTAATAATTATTAAATTTTAATTACATATAATTTAATTATAAAAATTAAATAAAATTAAATTATTCATAATTTTTATTGATAATTAATTTTAATTTATTAAATATA
>JANIIA010000008.1:20541044-20556961 GCA_027478495.1 Erythroxylum alaternifolium | reverse complement strand
AAAATATTATGATTAAAACCTAATCAAAATCAAATTAATCGAAATTAATCCTCAACAAAATCTAATCACATGCATTACTAGTATGGAGAGAATCGGGGTCCAACATTAATGGTCCGAGGAGTTTGATAATTATGAATGTATTGGAAGTGCTTCATTGAATGTGAATGAGAAAGAAATAATTGTTCTTAACGTATCGTTGAATGCTGAAATAAAGTCCGATGGAAAAAAGTGAAAAATGAATGTGTACTGAATGAAAGTGATTGACTGTATATATATATGAATTCATGCATCTCATTACATTGAAATGCATGATCAGATAAAGGCAGTTGTTACCGGAGTAGCCAGCGAAAAAGAGCTTAAAGCTCAGAATGTGTATAAGAGCCACAAGCTCACTAGTAAAATGAGCCCGATATCTCTAACAGATACGGGACAATTATCAATAAGCCCTGTATCCACAACAGATATGAGACAGTTAAAAGGCACTCGGTCACAACGAAGTAACAAGTAAAAGCGAGTCACATATGCATTGCATATAAATAAATTGATGTGTATTAAATGAATAGTTGAAATGAGATATGTGTACTATTCCAAAATTGAAGAGTGAAATGACGTGCAAATTCTGAATATGTAAATTGTCTATAAATATGAATATATGAAATGTTCTGTGTTACTATGAGTTAGCCCATCAACGATGGTTCACTTATTGAGTTCACAAAACTCACCAAAATTGCAACGTTATCTTTCAAGCTCAGAGGAGATATCTAGTTAAACAAATTGAAGTATAGCCACCGAATTCCGAGATGAGCTAGGGGTTGGGATCAGTTTGCATCTACATACGTCTTCAGTCATTTTTATATTAAGATTTGTTTTCTGCAACTGTTGAATATATATATATATATACAATGTATATGTGAATTCTGTATGTAATAATACATTTTGTATTTGTAATGGTCCCAAATGATTACTGGAATTCTGATGATGTGCTTAATGTTTGTGACACTTGTGACTGGAAATGTTCTGAATAAAAAGGATAAAAAATGTAGCACCCGGCTCCGACCCAACATGTACCCGTACGTCCATTAGATGTTTGAGCACATGCCTAGTAGAAACAATGCGCTAGAGTAGTCACATTCTCTTATACCATGGCATCATAATTTAAAACGTGAATAACACCATATCTAAAACTCAATTCCTCATTTCATTTCATAAAACATAACGTACAATTACACTACACAATCCATATATATATGTATGCAACATCAAAAATATAAGAGTCTACTGCTCTTTTCACATTCTACATAAAAGAGGAATTTTTACAAAAACTCAATCTATCACTTCAGTCTCAGTTGACTAACCTTTGAGCCATTTCTTCTATCCAAAACACAAGAACCATTTTTCTTCTAGAGTGTCTTAGCAACTAAGTCTCCTCTCCCGTACTTGAAAAGTCACGTTGCAATTTTGATGGGTTTTGTGAATTTAGCTAGCAAGCCATCATCGATGTGCTCACTTGTATCACATAACACAACAATTCATATTCCAAATTCATAAAGAATTTATGCTGCCACATAATGGATTTCTCTTCACTAATCATCATATTGAATCAAATACAATTATGTTCACTTGTTTCACATTCCATATTTAAAACCGTTTAAACAATTCATTTCGATCATTTAAACATACATATCACATATATATATACAATGAACATGAGATTCACTTTCAATTATTACATTGTTGTGACTGAGCACCTTTTTAACGGTCCCGTATCCATTGTGGATACTAGGCTCATTGATAATTGTCTAGTACCTGTTAGGGATACTAGGCTCATTATACATAGTGAGCCTGAGGCTCTTACTACATTATGAGCTTTAAGCTCTTTTTCACTGGCTACTCTGGTTGCAACTGCCTTTATCTTCTCATGCATATTATATAATGAATGTATCACATCTCATATGTTCAATCAGTCACTTTGTTTCAATATGCACATTCACTTTCACATATCATCGGACCTAAGTTCAGCATTCAACAATTACATAGAGTACACTTATTTCAATCAAATTCACATACAATGAACACTTCCAATGTGATTTTTCATGCATCAAACACCTCGGACAATCAATGTTTGGAATTATCACATTCACATCAATAACAATTCAATGCAGAATTTTAAACAAAATAATTAATTAGTGTGAGACCATCTAGGTTACTCACAGTATACTCCAGATAGCGATTGCCTCGATGTCTCGGTAATATGTAGATGTGTTTGCTCTATTTGTGCTTCTATATAATGCAATATATACACATTTACACATTACTGATTTGCACAACTAAAGTAATACTCAATCATACACATATTTATATGTGTTATATGATGGCAAGGTTACACGCGCTAAGTTTTACTATTTATAACCTTGGTAAATTCCGCAAGCGCACGGGTCGTTCGCGTAGTACCTAAGGTATCAATCCCACGAGGAGGGCTAACTAGTCCTAAATCTAAGGTTGGAAGCACTGCTAAACAATAATTAACAAACAATAACTTAAAACATAAGAATTAACTAGACCAAGTAAACCAAATCAATCAACAAAAATAACGATTAACGATTAACACATAATTAAAAAATCACAATGATAATAAACAAATTAAATACAAAATTGAATAGTAATGGAATTTAGACAATTAATGAACAATGATCACACACTTAAGTTCCTCCTAATGAGTTTATCGAAAGAGATAAAAGGAAAATTACCTATGTTTAATGACAACCTAACTAATTACAATTTATTAAATTAACAGTTCTAGAAGATCCTAGGGTCAACCTATCTCTCTAGTTATAATTAAACCCTAAAGTATAAACCCTAATCAGATTATAGGAGGTTGTAATCTCTTAGTTACCAACCTATCCAAAACCTAATTAGTTCTTAGGTTCTCTGATAAACAATTGGAAACCTAATGTGATATCTCTACACAAGATTTACTAACTTGATTTAATTTCAGATCTATTAATCTTCCTAACTCTTGTCAGCCCAAATTAGTCATTTTCTCTCAATTCACCCTCTCAGTTTATTATCAAGATATTAAGCGTAGAATAAATCACAATTAATTCAATAAACACATAAAATGATCAGATTTCATTAAGTTAAAAATAATGATCCAAATGTGAGTATAAAACATCAACCACAACGCAGTCTACAATCAACTATCTATATCAATTCTCTAATTAAAAAAATTGAAATACATAGGAACCAAAGCTACGATGTGATGATGGGAGGTCATGACTTTGAAAAGCTTCTGAATCTGGGAAGCACGTCGTGTCTGCATCGTCTTCCTCTTCTCTCTTCCTTTGTCTCTTTCTCTATCTCTGAAGGTCTCTTTTAGGGTTTCATTAGGTGGCTGCTCAAAGTTCTTCTAAGGCTCTCTCCAAACCTCGTATCCAACTTGTGATGTTCTATTTATACTTTTGAGGTTTTAGGTCAAAGTCGGGGTTAAAATGGTCCAAGAAATCTTGCAAAACTTGAGTTTTTCTATCAACCCAATGCAAGCCACGATCATGGCCCTGCATATCATGATGGTGGCCAACTCCTTAACCTTTCTATCACAATCGTGGCCTCATGTGTACGATCATGGCTTGGATGTACGCTCTCTGTCATGATTGTGCCCTATGCGCACGATCGTGGTCTGGCTGCTCTAGCTCTTCCTTGTCTGTCACAATCGTGGCCTGTTGTGCCACGATCGTGACCTATGCTTTTGGCCCGAAAACTCCTCAAATCTTCTCTGTTCTTCACCGTTTACCCTGAAACACTAACAAACCCATCAAGGTATCTCAAAAATATAACAATTAATCTCAAAGAATCATATTAACCAATAAAAACACTAAAACTAATATAATTAAACACTAAATGCATACTTAACACTCAAATTCACACTAAATACATCACAAATTAAACCTTAAAACATCATGCAATTGACAACTATCATTATGTGTAATGCATGCTCAATGACAATCTCAGGTATGCAAAACGTTAATCATGTGTCTCAATTATTCAAACATTTTATTTGTATATGTCTAGCTTACTCTTAGGTTTACGCCTCAAGTATACTTGATTATTTTAAATTTCCTCATTCAATCATTCACCAAGGTTGTTCTAGCATTATAAGATCACATAATATAAAATTTCTCATTTACCTTTACTTAATACACATCATTCATCTTCTTTGAGTCACATTAGCCTTTATAGGATCACTTTAATTCTAATAACATCTCCAAATTTCCAGGTTTGAACACTTGATATTTAACAATCTATTCTTAAGTTATAACCTCAATTATCACCCTAAACATATCGCATATTTAATTACTTAATCCATCATCAAACTAAGTTCATTTCAAACTTCATTCAAGCCTAAATGCATTATAGGAAAGTACCTAACAATTTGTTGTTTCAAACCTCACAAAAAAGAAGTATAAATCATGTAACAACAAATCCTATGATCATGGATGACTTCCCACAATCTAGGGTTTGATTAATAGAACGTTTCAGCTCTTTCATGCATTCCCACAATTATGGATGCATCCTATGATCGTGGGTTGTTCACATCCGAAAACCCCAGCAAATGTTCTTCCTATTTTCCAGCTTTTCCAACTCCTTTAAGTTACATCTAACATATCTTGTTCTTAGTTCATCATTCCTAGGTTAATTCCTTATCATTTCCTCTTCATTCTTATCTCCATTTCAACTCAATATCATTTATAAACAAATCATATGGTTGATCATAAACACCAAAAACAGATCATCCATATATACATATTCATCATTAACAATTCAACACATATTGAACTCCATTATCACCTTTATTTCATCTCTAAACTATCATTTTAATTTCTTCTCATTTCAAGACACAACACTACTCCTTTTCTTTAGCTTTAAACTCATTTTAGTTAACTTAATAACAACTACCAAACATTCACGTGATTATACATTAAAAACAAAACATGAGTATATCATCTCTTTATAAATTTTCTGCATTCTTTCTACACCATTTTAGGAATCATTCTATCTTAAAAACATCTCTACAACATCTTATGAATTATTAACCATCTTATATGTAAAACAAGACATGAATATACCCATGTTTCTCATTCATATTTCAGCATATACTCTTCACTATTTTATTATCATTTAACCCCTAAGTATCATCATAAAAGTTGTTATTTAATAAACCATGAAGAATAATGCTTTACACTTACTTGTTTAACTTCAAGATCTTCAAACCACAACTTAACCCTAGTTTCCAAGCATCATATGATTATCAGCATTCAAGGTGGAAGGGTTAGGTCTTTTAGTAACAAGATGGGGAAGGTAACAAAGATGGAAGTAGCAAGTGATGGATGAAAGTAAAGTTCAACTTTGAGAGGGTGAGTAGAGATTGTCGTGATATGGAGAAGAAGAAATAAAGAAGATAAAGAAAAGAGAGCATATAGCAAGAGTGAAAACAATTAAAAATGGTCCTGCAAATGAGTATAACGAGAGTGAGGTGTGTGGCAAGTGGCATGACACTTGTCACTTGCCACATGTCCTCCTTTTGTGATCTTCAAATGGTCTTTTTTTAATAACTAGTCCATTTGTCTCCAATTTCTAATCCAATTGTTTCCCAATTTTCAAGGACACTTGTCATTAAATCCTAAAGCCATGTGCCAATTATTTCTATTGTCATTCGTCACTTATTTCTATTACCATAAATTAATTATCTTACCACTTGGCATTTTTTCCTAGCCCAAAATACCCAAAATTTTAGAAATTCCTAAATTTTCACCAAAAATTCTAATTCAATATTTATACTCACCAAATCAATTTTTAAGAAATATAATCCATAATTTACATTATAATCATTTAAAAATAAATTATACTCAAAAAATGTCAATTAAGTACATGAACAGTCATTGTAATGCGTGCAAGAATTACGTTCACGTGTATTTATGCTATATTATGCATGAGTATAAAATACATTTCCTAATTTCTCAATAATATCTCTCAACTAATCCTTTGCATGAGAAAATGGGATACTACCGAAAATAATTCTAGTTTTTCTAAAAATACGTGTGATGCGTGAAAAATTTGCAATGATTTTATATATTTGTCCTAACATGTCGCTTTTATAGGGCATGTACTCGCACGTCCTTGGGATGTACGGGTACGTGCTCAGTGGAAGTGAGATGCTACTCTTGCACGCTTCATCTTTATTTTATGCCATTCCTCTAAAGTTGTACAAGTGTTTTGAGACTGAGTAACATAAAAAATGGCCACAATGGTAATACAAAACATCAAAGAAGCACATAGGACATTTATATTGGGGATAGAAGGATCAATTAGCAGCAGACTTTCATCAATCAAGTATTTTGAAACTAATTTGTAATGTCATCCCTACTGATAGAAAAAAGGGCATGCGAGAAAATGGTTGATATGGAAGTATCATGGTCAATATTTTGTGCTTCTTTAGAATCATACATGCATGGTAAATTTCATTTCGCTTTCTTAAGAAAGATCTTCAATTGTTGGTTTACTTAACTTGTAAGAGAGATAAAAGCACCAAAAATAATGCCACTAGTTGACATATAATAAACACTTTAGAATGCTGGTCAGTAAAGGAATTTTATCAACAAAAGCATAAGTAAACAAGTAAGGCCCAGAAAAGACTGTAAAAGACACTATGAAGACAATGCATTGTGATGACTACTAATGTAGACATCAAGGCCAGAAACCTGATTCAAGGAAAAAACTAAAAGCAACATCCCCTTACCTGTATTGCAAATAACCGATGAACTAATCAACAAACAGATTTGGAAATAATCAAAAAGGTGAAATGAAACCTCCACAATGTTGTTTCACTAAACAAATTCAATTTGTGATTCCACAAGCTTTCTTGAATGGTTGCAACCACAGTGGATTTGACGCTCACAATACTTGAAGTTCGAATAGGCATCTTTTGAACACCCCTATTTTTTTCCATCAGTTCTCCTAGATCTCACTAGTTCTAGATCCACTTTCTTCCCATACAAGGAATAATAACCCACAACAAGATGGTTAAAGAAAGAATGAAAGATCACATTTTAAACTCAAATTATTCACCTTTATTTACCCAGAAATGGAAGTGATAAGATCTGCGAAGAGAAGATGGATAAGAGCAAAGAGTAAAGGCGAGAAAAGTTTTGAAGTTTTTCTAAAGTTTAGGTAGATAGACTGACCAGTTCTGACTAGTTTAGTGATAAACCAGCTAGTTATATGACAAATCAGCCAGCTTTTATATATACATGTTAGTAAATAAAACCAAACATGACAACTAGCCAGTTTATACTATTTTAGGTCAAAAAGGCCAATCAATTTCCTTTTTTAAAACCTTGATATGTACATATGATTATTGTAAAATTTATATTTATTAATCAATAAAAGGTTCAAATTCATTTTTTTAAGAAGATATTAGTACATTAATGTATCTGTTATAAGATAAACTTATGTGTAGATATTTTTTATTATTTGGATCTTTGTTTGTTTAAATTTCTCAATAACTAATTGATCATTAATAATTTTTTTAATTATTAGATAATGATTTATGAAGAATTGGATTAAAATCAAGTTGGATGATGGATCCAACACCAAATTTTGGTTTAATTTTTAGAGTGATTGAGGTCCAATGATAGAGTATAACAGATATTCTCATTTAAGGACAAAACATTCCATTAGATGCAACTATAAAGAATGTCATACTAGATAATAAATTTTACCTTAATCAATAAACCATAAAGACCATAACAATGCAGTAGCAAGGAAAATTGAGAGCCTCAACTGCAAGTGAAAATATTTAATAGGAAAAAAATTCCACTAGAATCTACACTAATAAGTCCTGTAGAGAATCTTTAAGGTATAAGAATCTAATCGTTCTTTGGTTTAAACTTGTTTGGTTCCCTCAAGTAATTAAATAAAAAGTTTTATTATTTGGTTGGTTATTTATGGCAGGCTTTTTACTAAAGATAGATTGTTTGGTTTTAGGTCCTCCACTAATTGTGTTTTTTGTAACATTATAATTGAGACGCACGATCACTTATTATTATGAATATATAAATTATTTATAGGTGACACTTCTAAATTTATTCTTCTTAACCTATTAGAAAGATATTATCTGTTGGATTTCACAAACAAACTTTAATTTAAGCTCTTATTTGTAAGACTAATGTACAAAATATGGAGGAAAAAAACATGCAATTATGACAATATTAAAGCAAACAATAAGGAGCTCTTGCACTTTTGTAAGAGCTCGTTCACTAAAAAAGAACATATATAATGTTATTTAACCATTAAATTCGAGATAGATAGAATACTTTGATAACTTTTATTTGGAAGTCTAAATTGTAGAACCACTTATACTCCTATTGTAATGGAGTGTCATACTAGTGATATAGAAGAAGCAGAGACCATTCTCACCGTAGAGGAGGGAAACTAGACCCATCTCTAGAAGGAGCTATAGTAAACAAGTAACATTGCAGGGTTGAGGCATTTTAAAGCAACTCATAAGGGCTCCTATATTTGATCTCAACATGCAAAATTTCAGTTTGCTAAGAGGATCGTGTAGATAAACCACATACAAAGTAGTGCATTAATAGAATTCATCTCTGGCATTGTAATTCGATGACAATTGGGAGATCTTGCATATCAACTACATTTAAAATGACAAATCCAACATTAGTAGGTGTCTGGTATGACATGCAATAAGGACTTCAAGTATAGATGAGATTTAATAAGGAGATGAAGAAAACTTAATATGAACTGGCAATATGCAACTGGAGAAGTGAACATCTAACCATAAAGTTAGTTGTAATCCCTTGTTTAAGCTTAAGAATTTAGCCATGCAATACAATATAGTATTGGCTAGCCAAAGCTTTGAATTTTTGGGTCACTATTATTGTAAAACGCTTTCTTTTTCAAAATTATTCAATTGAAATTCTTAAAAAAATTTTAATTATGCTCGTTAAAATTTTCAATGACTAACTAATTTTTAGAGTAAATGTTTAAAAATTTCCATTTTAAATATATACAATAAAAGTTCATTAGAAGTTAATTTTAATAATTAAAAAAATTAAGTACTAAAATTTAAAGGTTTCTTAAAAATGAAGATTAAAGAATTTCAATATAATAGAAAAACTATTGTTTTTAACTATACTTATAATTAATTATTAATAATATACATTTTTATAATAAAGAAAAGAATATATTAAGCCCTGGAAGGAAAACTTGAAATATTACAAGATGAGCTAGGTTGAGTTATATCATCACTGCCAACTATACAGACCTATTGACATAAGTTAGCGACTTACAATGCACTTTCCAACTTAGATGATGAGCCAATTTCTCATAAGTATTGTTGCAGTTTTAATTTAAAAACTTTCTTAACTACAAGTATGCAAATTGTATCTTATAAAATAAAAAGTATTGTCCCATGAGGATTGTAGTAGTCTCCCAATAATTCTTGTAAAATTTGTTTAAGGTAAACAATAAGATGAATAACTAAAAGTTAAACCAAAATTAAAGAATTAATAACTAAAAAATGAAATATGCAACAATGAATTAAATGATTAATCAACGATGAAGACTAGGAATTACTTTTATCCTTATTTGTTTTAACTTTACCTTCTTGACTTAATCTTGCTTGATCCTAGATGTCCAATGATTATGATTACCCTGTCTCAAGATCTAATCAAGTAATTCCAATTAAAATAGATATAAATTGAATTGTGATCTCTCAATCTATCAAAACTCTTTCTAACTATATAACTAGATTTGAAGCAATAAACAATTATGATCTCTCTTCAATTATCTTTTAGTTTGATGTTTATAATTCTATTGAGGTATTAGGTCTTGCTATGTAACAAGTGATTCAATTCAATCTTTCGATTCAAATTGAATATAAAGAAATAAACATCACGAGCATATTTCATTAAATCAAGAATGTAAAGTTCAACAAATAAATCAAGAGTAATTCCTAAAAAGGAATTAAATAATCTATAGATGTAACTTAACAACAATAAGGAAATAAGAAAACATTAGATTATTGAATATAGAAGTCTTCTCTTCTTTACCTTGAATTGGAAAATCTACAGCCTTGTTCATGATAATTTTGCTATTTTGATCTCCGTTTTTATGTTTATGTAGCCAGTTAAGTGATGTTTTTCTCTTCTTTATATGCTCTTGAGTCTTCTAGATTTTTTCTTGGATTTTTCCACCCATTTATCTTCTAAAATGGCCCTAAAACATCAAAAGTATAAAAACATTTGCATCCTGGAAAACACCTTGCACAATCATGCATGGGCGTGTATGATCGTACATGACACTGCAACTCTCTGACATGATCCTACATAAAATTGGACATTCGTTCCAAAGACTTCCATCTTATTGCCTCCATGTACACAATCGTGCGTGCCCATGCATGATCATGCTAAACACTATTATCCAGTTTTTTCTTCATCTTTTCTTCCATTTTTCATGTCTCCACTCATCACCAAACAAATCAAACAATCCTTAAAACTTGCAATCAAGATTAAATTCTTGCCTTAAACAACAATCAATCAAATAAAACACATAAAAATACTAATAAGAACATAAATCTAAGTCCTAAACATATGATTATCATTTAAGAAAACACTGAAACGTATTCTAACACCTATAAAACACAATATGGTTCACACCTATCAACTTCCCTACACTTAAATCTTTTATTGTCTCCAAAAAAACTAAAACCACAAAATAAAAAAAACATAAAACACATAAACACATAATTATGCAACAATACAATAATGGTATAATGGCATCAAATCTAATGAAATTAACTTATCCATAAACATAGATCACTTAAAAAATTCCAACACACTAACTTATTCCATTCATGTTCAAATGCTTTGATTTAAAAACATATATCAACCAAAATATTAACCCTTATTCATACATCTATGAAACTTGTGAGCAAGCATTTATTCTTATTCATTAGTTAAAGAGGTATCCCATCATTAAATACACATTCATGAAATTTATTTTGACATTTAATAATAAGATTAATAAGTTCACTTTTATTGTCAACTCTATATTTTTAAGCTTGGTTAAAGTGTCATTCTAGCCATTTAATGCGAAGATAAACATTTTGTCTTGAATGCCACTAGTTACTCATCTACATCATAACTCATAACTGGACACTAGCTTTATTTTTAACTGGTCAGCAAAATAGGAAATGCATTTAACACATTTGTACAACACATTTTGGAGTTTTGTTTTTTCTACATTTCATCTATATCACTTCTTCTTATTCAGTCACTCCCATTAATAATGTCTACGAATTTAAATGAATTTAATTGTAAGTGTATCCAAATAAGTGTCATACAAAGAATAAGTACAATATTATAATCACCATACATATTCACCTAAAAAATGCTTAAAACACAAACTTCACAAGCTAATGTTTCTTTATAAATTAAATGATTATGTTCATAGATAAGATAATTCTTTTTAATTTTATACCATTGATTATGCTTATAGATAAGATAATTCTTTTTAATTTTATTCCATTGATACATTCATAAAATGCAATCATCATGCATCAAAATGTTTATACGATGCTAATCTAATAAAAAATTAACACAATGCAAATGAAAATTCACACATAAATGATATGCAATTACATATATGTCGTCATACTTGAGCAACACAGTGTCCTCAATATGAAAAATGACACATAACATAAGCAAACACAAACTAGTAAATAATCAAAGTTAAAGAAAATAGGAAAAGAAAGGCAAGAATACAAGATCGTGGTGGTGATGGAGTAGGAAACAAAATATGGACGCCTTGCACTGAAAAGAACTTCAATAAGTTCTTAGTTTGGTAACGTTGATGTTGCATTATATATTCCTCTAGGTGCTTGATGTTCTCTTCAAGTTTTTGGAGCACTGTCTCCCAACCTTCTTCTTTTTCTTCTTCTTCTTCTTCTTCTTTTGCTTCTTCTTCTTCTTTTGACACTTCACTAGATGATACCAGTTAATGTTGTCATAATGATATGGAATAAGAGCTCGACTATCCTGTCCTATTCTTAACTTTTGATTTAGAGCTGGGATCACAAAGTTCCATACTATAGGACTCTAAGATCTTAGCCTTCCATAAGTGAGTATCATTTAATTTCTTAGGCAAAACATGGGTTATTCTATCTAATTCAACACCATGGACATGAGCCAAAGTAGTAACTAAATATCCCATACTTAAATAGCTAATTTTATTTGTAAGTGAACTAACTATAGTGTGAAAAATATGAGATAATGTGCAAACATTAATTTTATGATCCATACACCAAAGTGAAAATAAATCCTTTTTAGAACATTTGATACTCTGACTTTTTGAAAACACAATCTGACATATAAATTTATAAAGTAATAAGTGTTTAGGACTGACTTTTTACAAACACTATATGACATATAAATTTATAGATTAATAAGTGTTCTAGACTCCATATGACAATGTTTGGTGCATTATTTGGTTCAAATACATTAAACCTATTCATTTTGGTCCAATAAGAAGTGGCATGAAAATCATTGTACAATTTTTGATTTAGGAAAACCAAACATTTCTTCCTTAATAAAATAATCCATATTATATGGTTGCCCTTTTAATTTAAACTAAAAATTATCTAACTTGTTTAGCTCATAGCTTAATATAGTGTAAAATTTAAGAGTTAATTCTTCATAAATAATATAATCATAATAAATGAACTTATGCCAATCAATTTTAGCACTTAAAGACTCAACCTTTGCTTTCAAACTCAAATCTTCCAAAATTTCAAAGTAAAAAATCTAGGTGCAACAATATTTTTGGATTGAAGTTTGCAGAATCTCTTGTCTTCTTTTTTAGAGAAGATCAAAAAAGGAGTGTCAAAATTACTCACCAAATCTTGCGCACCACTAATTGGTACCTTATTTTTTCCTTTAGGTTCAAACTTGAGGGCAAGTTGTTTAACACTCGATACTATCTTATTGAAAACCTACAAAAGAAGAATATAAATAACAAAAACATAGGAAAGAGAGAGGTGAAAACATTTTCTTACAAAAACCCACAAAAAGATGCTTTCTAATTAAGAAGCATAAGAGTTAAAGGTAAGTAATGTTTAAATGGAATAAAAGTGAGAAAAATGTGAAATCCTTGTGAAAAGTGATTGAAAGTTTAGGATAATAAAAGAAGAAAGAGTGGGGCCACTAACTTAGAGAGAAACAGATGAGAGGAGGAGGAAGAAAAGTGATATAAATAGGTTGCGGTATTTTAGTAGGGGTAAAAGTGGGAAATGCCTTGCATGATCATGAAAAACTGTGCATAATTATGACAATAAGATGCATGATCGTGCCAGAAGGCTGCTCCTCCAAAATTATGCAATCATGCAATCACGTTATCATATAACCTTTTAGATATTTTTCCTAACCATTTTACACACTTCAAATTTTAAACATCCATTAATCAAACTCACTCTATAATAAACATAAAAACATAAAAAATAATAATGCACTATCAAGAATGAAATTAAGAAAACCTAATTAAAGCATAACAAGCTAAGTTTAAGGTCACTAGTTTAACCATTTTAGTTCATTTTTTATTTTCAACCAAAAAAATGGAAAGATACTACCTTCCTTTCATGCGACTATGCTCCTTTGAAATATGGTTATCTTTAATGTCCATTCACTTTGAATGTTCCCTTTTTTATTGTTCTCCAATTCCAAAGCTTCATGTTGAACACTTGGATCACTTTGAAAGGACCACTCTAACGTGACTTGAGCTTTCCCATAAACAATTTCAATCCTGAGTTGAAAAATAAAATTGCATCTCCCACTTTAAATTCCTTTTCCTTGATATAAAAATCAGGCCATTTTAAAACTTTCTCCTTATATAAATTGACATTATCATAAGCATTTAGTCGGAACTCTTCTAACTCATTTAATTATAGGAGTCTCTTTTTACAAGCTATCTTCCAATCAAAATTTAAATTCATTGTCACCTAATATGCCCTTATTCTCTAACTCCAAAGGCAAGTGACAAGCCTTCCTATAAATAATTTAGAAGGGTGTTGTGTCAATCAGAGTCTTGAAGGTAGTTCAATATACCCATAAAGCATTGCTAAACTTCAATGCCCAATCTTTTCTCGAACTATTGACCATATTTTGAAATATTCCTTTAATCTTGCGGTTAACAACCTCCACTTGGCCACTTATTTATGAATGATAAGGCATGGTCACTTGATGATATACATGGGCTCCTCCATCACTAGTTATTGCTCTTGACACTCTAAATCAATTGAATAGCCTTTTGATGAGCTTTTGTATCACCTAACCATTGTTAGTTAAAGTTTCCATTTCTTTAGCCCATCTCGATACATAATTTACTCCCACCAATATATAGTTGTTCACTATAGAGGACGGGAAGGGTCCCATGAAATCTAATCCCCACATATTGAATACTTCTACCCTAAAATGTTAGAAAGTGGCATCTTATCTCTCTTTGGAATATTTCCCACTCTTTGGAATCTATCAAATTACGCCAAAAATTCATGAGCATCTTTAAATAAGTTTGGCTAATAGAATCCACATTCCAATGCTCAAGTTGCAGTCTTGTTTGCTTCATAATGACCTACAAAAGTAGAATTATGGCAATGTATTACTATGTCCAACGTCCCTTTTAGGTTTGCGATGGTTGCATGCATCACTTGCATGATAATGGAGCAAAAGTATCAAAATCAAGATTCTAACACCATGATAACCCGAAAACTGCAGAATCAAACATGCATGCATGGATATGTAAAAGAACATGAAATATAAAACTTTTTACCTTATGTTTCTTCTCATTTCTTATTTCTTCTCCTTGTTTGGGTTATTACAATCACCAAACCTTTCCTTGATCACCCAAAAACATGCAAAGAAGATGAAGAAATAATGTATAAGGGTAATTTGAGAACCAAACTAGATGAGTTTTAGTAGATGCTCAAAATGATGGAAGATAAATCAAGAACCTTGTTGTGTACACTTTGATTTATGTGACAATTGCATAAATTGCAAGAACAAGGTTTTTGATACCTCTCTCTTACTCTAGAATTCCTTTAGAGCCCTTATGCTCTCACTTGAGTTTGTAAGAAGTGGTAAGACTCTTATGTACCATTTTATGCCCTCTGTCACGATCGTGGCCTACGAGTCACGATTCAATCCTACTTAAATTTGGGTATACACACTATGTTTTTCATTCGATCTTTTATGCGTATGACCCTTAGGTTCCTAGTCATTTTAGGAACTTGAATTAACTTTTAATTCAGTCAAATCATGAAGGGTTTCATTCTGCTAATTTTTTAGAATGTAAGTGCATGAACACACGAACTCTTTGATAATTAATTATCTAACTTATGAACATTTCCATAGATAATTACTGTGCAATTCATCCTTTCACCATACTATACCTCACTTGGTTCGGAGTCTGGGCTATTTGTCAACTCCTAATAGACTGACCACATCACGTTTAGTCAAAGTGATGTTAGTTCTTATCCTGTGATCTCATTACTTTATGTGTCATTGAAGACTCTCTTTATTACACATAATTGCTCTGGCTAGAGACGCCTAAGTAATGATCCTAACAAGAGGCTGTGTGTATCATCTCCTTTTATCAGGAGTGATGAATCCTTTATTGGCTACCCAATTACCTTCGAATACAAATAGCTATACCCACTCGCCAACTTAAGAGCGACCTCGTCTTGAGGTAACAAGGAATGATGTCAAAACATAGGATTCGTATCCAAGATATCCTTGAGTACCTCAAGTCTAAGGATATTTGCACCATTGCTATAATGAGATTAACAATTGAAATTT
>JANIIA010000008.1:20497366-20511384 GCA_027478495.1 Erythroxylum alaternifolium | reverse complement strand
ACTAACAAACACATCAAGGTACCTAAAAAATATAACATTTAAGCTCAAAGACTCATACTAACCCATAAAAACACTTAAAAACATAAACTGACACAATTAAAACATAAATACACACTAGAAAGTCAAATTATCATTAACCACTTAACAAATTGAACCTTAAAATATCATGCAAATCATAACTATCAATGGTCGTTCAAGAACCATAGGGGTTTTTGCTTCTGCTCCAATATCCAATATGTAGAAATCTGTGAGGAAGATGAATATATCAATCTGCACTTGCATGTTCTTAATAATCCATTTCGGCTGATGCACTGTTATGTCGGCCGTTTTCACTAATATCTTTGTGGGCTCTAACTCTCCTAACCTTAACTTCTGACTAAAAGTGTAGGGTATCACGTTGATACTAGCTCCCAAATTTGCAAATGCCTTGGCTATCTTGACTCCATTGATACTACAAGGAATGAAAAAGCCCCTAGGTCTTCTTTCTTCTATGCCATCTTTAGATTTCCTTCTATTATATGCTCCTTCGCTTATTTCTTGACTGGTTTATTTAACATGAGCTTTGTTTGTAGTTGATTCGTTATATCCTTAATCTTATTTAACACAAACTCCTTAGAATTTCTCGCTGCCCTATTTGTAAATAACTTTCGTTGAGCAAAGATAGGATATGGAATCCCAGATTGAGGCTTCTTGATCGGCTCACTTGGAAAGACTCCCAAAACTATTTGTCCTTCTCTCTTGTCTCTGTCTTTCTTCTCATATTCACTTTCATTTTCCTCTGTCTGAGTGATGGATATGATCCATTCCTTTGGGTTGAACCCGATATTGCTCGGTAGACTACCTATATTTCTAGAAGATAGAGCATTAGCGAGTTGACCTACCTAAACCTCCAAATTGTGGATGGATGATGCATGATTCTTCGTAATCTGGTCAACCTTTGCTTCCAACCTCTTCTGAATTTCCTCCTAGCTGGTAAACATCCTCTTATGATTTTCTTCTTGAGCTACCAGTTTGGAACCCAAAACCTCCATCATCTTATCTATCTTGCTGAAATCCCAGAGATCCTTACGATCTTACTTGGCTACCTACATTGTTAGTACTCCATGAAAATTTCGCGTGGTTTTTCTTCCCCAGATTATAAGTATTTGAGCACAGGTTATTACCTCTCTACAGTTGGCCTAGGTAATTTACCTGTTCGATACCATCAACTCCCAATAAGAAACACTCGACTAAGCCATGATTGTTATGTCTGCATAACTCACATTATACTTGCATCACCTTAACAATAGAGGAAGATGATCCTTGCATGTTGTTCAACTACTTTGTAAGGGCTGTGATCTGAGCCTGCAAAGTAGCAATATAATCAATAAAATTCATACCTTTTTGCTCATTTTACCTTTGCCTGCTCCTCTTGCTAGACCGTATATAACTGTTGCTCGCCAACTCCTCCAAAAGGTCATGAGCTGCTTCTACAGTCTTCCTCATCAATGAACATCAACGGTTGTATTTATAGTTCCTCTTATGCTCGAATTCACACCATTGTAGAACAACTGCTACAAGAACTCCCCCGGAAGGTTATGGTGGGGACTACTTCCTTACAGTTTTTTAAATCTCTAATAAGCTTTATAGAGAGATTCTCCATCATTTTGCTAGAAATTCATGATCTCGTTGATGATCCGCATCGTCTAGATCAACAGAAAGTACTTCCCGAGGAATGTTTATACTAGCTACTCCCAAGTAGGAATCTGCCTCGAATTCAGCGAATTATACCACGCCTTAACCCGATCTTTCAATGTGAAAGAAAACAATCTTAAATTAACTGCATCATCGGACATTTCATTGAATCAAAAAGTATTGCAAATATAAAAAAAATGGCAATGTGGGTATTCGAATCCTCGTTGGATAATCCATAGAATTGCACACTATTTTGTAATATGTTAAGGAGTGCCGGCTTGATCTCGAAATTGTTGGCTTGAACCACTAGCCTCACAACTCTTTGAGGACTAAATCCTGGCCTCATGAAGTCCATCAGTGTCCTCTCAGCTCTTCCCTGCTCTCCTTCTTTAGCCATATTTCTTTAAGATTTTGTCACTTTGCTCTTTTTAACTTGTTTTCATGTCTTTTGATATCTAGAAACTCATCTTCACTAACTTTTATCGATCTTTGCGTGCTCTTTGTGTTCATATACCTGTAATTACACAAGAAAAAGTATCAAAAACATTTAAATCAAAGTAATCCAAATTAAGCAAGATGCTAAACAATCAATCCTGGCAATGTCGCCAAAAATTTATTGATTGATTTTTCCAAATAGTCTACTCATTTTATGCTAAAAAATTACAAGTATACGGGTCATGACTTGTAGTTAGAAAGTAGATATCGATCCCATAGGGATTGATGCCCAGACACCACTTAATTTATATTAAACTTTGTTTAAGAAATAAAATTGTTTAATGGAAATAATCTGGAAAATTAAATTAAAATTAAATGACTAACAATGAATAATTGACAATACCAAAATATAGAAAATTGGAATTCAAGGTTTTAATGACTACAGGTCACTTTCTCCCTATCTTGTCTCCCTCTTATTTTATTAATTGCATTGTGTCTCACCTAAGATGTCTAATTATATTAACTACCCTCTCTTAAGGTGTAATTAATTGTCCCTATTCAAATTAAATGAAGTTGATTAAGTAATCTCTCAACCTACCTAATCACTCCACCAATTTAACTAGTTATTAAGTTATTCTATGGGTGATCAATTGAATTAGTCGAGATCTCTCTTCTAACTAATCAATTAAGTGTTGAATGTAAGTTTATAGGTTGCCAACTCTTGTTGTACAATCCTACACAAATAACCATCTCAATATCTCAATTTATTGTAAGGTATAACAATATAATCAACAATCATCAAAGACAACTTTCATTCGATTCAATAAAATAGGAGTTTAACAAGATAGTTCAAAAGTAATCCCTTAAACTAAATCAGCCACTCATGGTCTCCATAACATCACCAACATTCAAATATTCCATCTTACAAAGAAGAGATAAAAAATAAAAAATTGAATAAAGAAAAATCTTTCTCTTTTTTGCCAAAATTTAGAATTTTTGGTGTTAATATGCTATTTTCCCAATTGTTGTTGATAATCCTTGAATCTTTAACTTCCTGAAGACTCAAAACTTGGATTTCTCAGTCAAGGAGGCTCTTTTCTACAGAGGGTTTTCGTCCTCTTTCATCTATGGAAGTTTTATATCTTATATAGTCCCAAAAACATAAAATTTAATTAAACCCCGCAAAATGTCTCGGATTAAACATTCCACGATCGTGGGAATTGGCATGATTCCCATGATTGTAGGATCTTGCAGCAAAATCCTTCTCCTTTTCTTCTCTTCTTTGGTCTCTAGCTCATTCTCCAAGTTGCTCAATATTCATTCCTACACAAAAAATGATCAATTCTTACCTAAAATTAACGTCAAACATAAAAGAACAACAATGAAGATCAAACTAAAAGAAATGAATCCTAAAATACAACAACAATCAACTATTATGCAAGAAATATATGCCTAATACTTAGAGAAACATAGACTAATACACAACTATCAATACCATAAACCACATAAAGCATAAATCACTCCAAAAAATTGACAGTAAACAGTACATTGCAACTGCAAGGAGTTACCCTTCAAAACGACATCTCCTTATTCACATCATAATCAAGTTACCCTTTCCATACAACTTTAAGAAGAAAGAATAATCATGAATAAATTGGTAAAAAAAATGCATTTGCTCCTTGACAATTTTATTCAAACATATTTTTCTTTCGTTTCTTTTTTCTCTTTTGCCTTTTCTTTTGTTTTCTTATAAAAATTGAAAAATGCTATATCAACATTTGGAATTCATTGATAAGAGATAAAATGACATTCCAAAAATTATAACCAACTTGCACATAAGCATAGCCCTACACTTATACTTTTGTGCATCTATAAAAATCAATAATCATAATGCTCCACTAACTTTAAGGTTTACATAGGAAATTTAGTTAGGTTTTAAGGCACGTAATGTAGTTAGCATAAAAGTAAAAGGTAAATAAAGCTCAAAGGGGCTTATCAAAAGGAAAAATCATATCGATAAGTAAGCTATTTGGTTATGTAGTTAGTAAGACAAAGCATGCCTATATCATTTTCAAGTTTATGCATGTGATAAAAATGTGTTCTCAAATAAAAAATCAAAGCTAAGTTAGGATGTACAAGTCATAAAGGTCACACATAAACAAAAGACAATAAGACTGATATGGATGTGTTAATCTGTAAAGGCTCAAAATCTCACTGGCTTATGTCTACCATTAGTCTCTTCTCTTCTAAAGATAATGTATATTGACCAATACAAGAGTAAAAGTATTGCTCAGGTTGTTATGAATATTCTTGTCAATTGACTCTCTAATTATGACTACATAATCCTAAAAGCAATAGAAAAAAGAAAATATTTGTTTATTTGGTTAATGTTTTAATACATTTAAGAAAAACACATAAAAATTAAGATCCCTACCCCTATACTTAAAACTTAAATTTTCCTCAATGTAACATCAAATGTAAGAAATGGAATATTGAACAAAAGCAACAAATGCAAGAATGTAAATGAAAAGAACAAACTTCCCTTGAGTTGTCTGCCAAGCAATGCCTTTGTTTCATGTCATTGGCTCAACTCTATATTACCCTTATTAAGTGATGCCATTGGCATCTTTAAGCATCACCACTCCCATATTCTCTATTTGGAAGCCTTTATAGTATGAATTCAAGTGAAGAACATTCACTTTGAACGTCTTTTTTTTCAAACTCCATATCTCTACTACGCCAAAAGAAAAGACATGAGATACAACAAAAGACCAACCTAATGGGAATGTAACTTAACTGGGATAATTTGAGTATGGAGTGATAGAGAAGCACTTTCTAACCCACAATAACGCTTTTCATCGAAATCATCTTATCATGAAAAGCCTTGGTCTTTTCCTTATATATCATCGCATTATGATAGAAGTCATTTTGCATCTCCTCCAACTCATGCAATTGTAATTTTCTATATGCTCCTGATTGGTCTTATGAGCTTTCCTCTAATCTCACAATACATCTTCCAGCATTATGCTCCAATCCTTTCTATTAGGTTGAATTGTTTTCTCTAGGATTGACTTAATTTCTTAATTAGACACTTTAGCTTGGCCATTAGTCTGAGGATGGTAAAAGTTAGAAATCTTGTGCATGATGTGATATTTCTTGAGTAGCATTTCCATCACCCTATTACAGAATTAGATTCCCCTGTTGCTTATGATTACCTTTAGTATCCTAAACTAAGAAAGGATGTTAGATTTGATAAAAGCTGTCAAAAATTTACTATCATTAGTTTTGGTGGCTTTAACTTTCACCCATTTGAAAATATAAGCGACTGTAAGTAATATAAAACTAAAACCAAAATATGGAGGAAAAGATCCCATAAAATCAATCCTAAACATTTAAAAAAAAAGAATGGGAGTTTGTGGTATTTGACTTTTACGGGGCAAGTTACCTAACTGTTAGCACCTATTATATGATTTGTGAAAGATATATGCATCTTTGAATAATAAGGGCCCATAGAAACCACTCTCTAAAACTTTATAGATAGTCCTCTTTACCCTAAAATGTCCTTCCTCAGCGTATGAATGGCAAAAGGCTAAGATTAAAGGCGTCTCGCTCTCAGGCACACACCTTCTTATAACTTGATCTAGACAGTGCCTCCATAAATATAGATCATCTCAAATATAATACTTACCTTCATTCCTCAATTTATCCCTCTTATCCTTTGACAAAACAATAGGAAATTCGTTAGTAACTAAAAGAATTATAATATCTACACAAATCAGTAGAAAATAGTTGTTCATTTAGAAATGTTTCTCTTAGTGGGATATCATCTTCTTTTCTGACTAAGAGACTAAGGTGATTAGCAACCAAGTTTTCTACGCCCTTTTTATCTCTTATTTCCAAGTCAAACTCTTGAAGAAGGAGAATCCATTTGATCAACCTTGGCTTTGCTTCTTTCTTCATGATCAAGTACCTTACAGCTGCATAATCAAAATAAACAATACCTTAACACCTAGCAAATATGACTGAAATTTCTTTAAAGAAAAAAACCACAAATAAAAGTTCTTTTCCAATTTTACAATAATTTAATTGAGCTGGACTCAAAGTTTTCGAAGCATAATAGATGGCATGTGAAGCTTTACCCGCTTTTTATCCTATAACTGCCTACATTTCATCGTCAGTTTCATCAAATATGAACTCAAAAGGAATACTCCAATTTGGTGGTTGAATCATTGGTCGAGACTTTAAGAGCTGCTTAAGTTTAATAAAGGCCTCCTTTGCACTTATCAAAGGAGACATCTTGTTGTAACAGCTTGCACAAAGGTCAGACTATCTTTGAGAAATCCTTAATGAACCAGCAGTAAAAACCTATATGGCCAAGAAAAAATGAATTTCCCACACATTTAATAGGTAAGACAATGTAGAAATAAGATTAATTTTAGAATGATCTACTTTTGTAACCCTAGCAGATATAAAACGTCCTAAAACTATACCTTGATCTACCATAAAATGAAGTTTTTCCTAATTAAGTGCAAGGTTATTTTTAATACACCTTTCCAAGATAAGATTAAGATTTTCTTAACATTCATCGAAAGAAGAACCATAAACACTAAAGTCATCCATAAAACCTCTATGATTTTCTCAACATACTCAGGGAAAAATCTTACCATGTCTCTTTGGAAGATGACGGTGCATTGCACAATTCGAATGGAATTCTTTGGTAAGAAAATGTGCTAAATGGTCGTGTAAAGATGGACTTTTTTTTATTCTTTAGTGCAATCAGGATCTGAAGAAAAGTTAAAAAGCCATATAAAAAATAGTAATACTGATACCCAGGCAATCTTTCAAGCATGCGAGGGGAAAGTGGTCCTTACGAGTTGTAGCGTTCAATTTTTTTCAATTAATTCATACTTTCCACCCTATTTGTAGGTAGTTGGGAACCAACTCACCTTCTTGACTGGTCACTACCATGATCCTAGGTTTCTTTGAAACAATCTAAATTGGACTTACCCAATTACTACTAGAGATTTATTAAATGACCCCAACATTAAGAAGCTTCAACACTTCCTTCTTCACTACTTCCATCATCAGAGGATTCAACCTACGATGAGCTTGCTTGTGGACTTGGCATCATCCTTCAGGAAAATATGTTGTGTGCATATAGAGGGGCTTATTCCTTGGATATCTATAGTAGTCCATCCAGTGTCCTTTTTATGCTTCGTCAACATTCAAACCATTTTATATTCTTGATCAAAATTCAGTATTACTAAAATAATGATTGGTAGGATCTGCTTATCTCCCAAATATGCATACTTTAGGTAGTGGGTAGTGATTTCAACTCCACATTAGTTACTTGCATATCAGAAGGTAATAACATCTGGTAAGATTCAGATTATTGTATGGAATACATTTCATACCTTATGGGAGAGGTTTCCAATGACTATAAGCTAGCCATCATCTCAATCAGCTCTTCTCCCAACTCAAAATCATTAGTGGCTTCTCATTCCAAGTGCTCGGTCAAGATTGCTTCTAATTGATCCTTGCAATATATTTTAAACTTTTCCTACAATGGGGGATCAATCATAACCAATCTTCAGGCTTTACTTGTAAAGTCTTTATTCCTTGGTAATCAAAGTCTAAAGATCTATGAACTATTCCATATTTGACTAGCCAAGCGGATAAATGACTCTCCATCTTTTTTCTCTCTCCCACTTTTTTCTAATATAAGTTGTTTTTTATATAAGTCTTTATTTGTATAAATCTTTAACATATACAATGAAATTTATGAAGATTGACATCTTCTTTTGTTTTTCTATACAAAAAAATCCTTTTTATAATTTAAATTGACTAAGTTTTGAGATGATACTTACTTTTTCTATTTGAAAATTGTTTCAAATAGGATCTTTGAAGTAGATGGTGGTTAATAGAGTAATCCTTGTTCATATACCAGTAGAAGATTCAGCAGCTACTGTGGCCCCTTGACTGCTCTTCGTAATGCTAGTTATAATAAAATATCTAGACTACTACTATAGCAGTGGTGAGTCTAGGTCGATCCCCAGTATGTGTAAAGTTATTGAAATGAAAGTAACCAGTTTTAGGTTTAGGGGGTTTTGGATTTAGAAATAAGAAAATAAAATGAAACTAGACTAATAAAAACAAATTAAGGAAAAAATGTGAAAATTGATAAAAGTGTGGAATTCGGTAGGGACCTAGTTCTTTGGTTCAATCTCGACCAACACCCTTAAACATATTTCATTGAATTGTTGTTCGCAAACCTCTCCTAGCAACTATTAATTGTGGGTTAATAATTAACATGAGTTTTCCCTTAGGTAGTGTGTAATCAAGATATGATCGTTAATTAAACCTAGCCACCAAATAACCTAAGATACGATTTCTAGATTTAATTAGGCAGTAGGATTACGAATTAGGAAAACTAATTAATCAAGGAAACAACCACATACGATGCGTCATTTAACCTAGATCATTTTATTCCTAATGATTTTGAATTGTTAGTTGCTACACATGAATTTCAACATAACAATTACGAATTATGTCAAAATTCTAGCAATGGGTTTGTAAATAAACAATTCAATGAACATATTAAAACCATCTTTTCACAATACCCAATGGGTTTATACAGAAATAACTGAACAATAACAAAAATCTGATTATCCATACACAAAACCCAAATCAATTAATATGGGATAACACAATCGATTTCTAATGAGAGAAAGAAACAACTAAAATAAAGAAATACAATTAACTCGAGTCGTTAACGTCGCTGTCACCTCTGAACCAACATCAGGACGTTATCCCTCTATGGTCCCTCCCAAAAAAATGCTTCAGCCCTTATTAAATATTTCATACCGAAGCCCCTTCTATCGCCTCTCTACTGTCGTGCCTCCCTACTGTTCTATTCTCTACTATTCTTTAATGTGATGAATTAATATTTTTTTGGTCCATTTTACTATTTGCCTCTTCATTTAAAACTCTCAACATGCCAATGCATCTATTATGTCTACGTTTCAGACCTTGCATAAAACGCAGATGTATGTGTTAAATGCATACGCTTGCATTTAATGCAAACTTATCCTAGTTCATCATCGCGCTATCATTTCAGTATGCTGCTGCTTCCCTTCTTATGCTGCGTCATTTTCTTATGACGTGGATTACTCCTTCCTTAGCTATGTTGTGTTTTGTTCTTTTGTTTTCTTCTTCTATTGCCATTTTTATGCTTCCACCTACTGTAGCCTTCCATCTTTGTTTTACCGTAATTCCAAAATGCTTTCCATAAAATTTGAACTCACATTCTTGCTTGGGACATGTATAGCCTTGATTAGCTTTAAATCTTCTTTGTTTTTTTGTCTTCTTGTCTTTTAATTTTCTTACTCTTGTTTCATGAAGACAAATAAAAATTAATCTTCAAAAAATGGCCCAAGTATCATGTTTTAGACTCACTTTAACTTCTTTGCTTCTGAATTGTGCCTAAAATCACACATAAGTGAAAGTGTGTATACTAAGCAATTTATTGTCTTTAATCGCTAAGTGTTATGAAAATTAAATAATCAATTAAGCACCTATCACTTCTGCTTCCTGGGTGGAACTCCAGGTTGAGGAGTTACTTGGAATGCTACCAAGATCTTAATCTTTGGTTTCATAGTCAAAAGTATAATAAGTCAATTTATAATCTTTAACACAAGCTTTAAATCCAACACTCACTTTAGTCTCTATTTTTGGTGACATAACTCCTTCCATAAAAATTATGAATAAAAAATTATCACAGTAACAAGATCTACTCGATATGAATTAGAAGTTACTCAATATAAGGTTTTAGTCAATTTATAGATCTTAATATCTTTGGTTTCATAGTCAAAAGTATAATAAGTCACTTTATAATCTTTAACACTAGCTTTAAATCCAACACTCACTTTGGTCTCTATTTGTGGTGACATAACTCCTTCCCTAAAACTTATGAATAAAAAATTATCATGGTAAAAAGGTCTACTCGACATGAATTAGAAGTTACTCAATATAAGGTTTTAGTCAATTTATAGATCTTAACAAGAAAATTCGTATCAATCAATAATAAAGATAACAATGAAAAGAACAATACGATTTTATTCCATTGTATTCTATACAAATAAATAATGCCAAATCAAGAGAAAGAAAAATGGGTAAATAGAAGATTCAAGAGGCCTATAAAAACAAACATCAAGAGATGGATGAACCAACTTGAGATGATGCATATACACTAAAAATATTTAAGCAAAATAAGAAAGGAATCCTTATTGGAAATTAAAATGAACATCTTAAGGATATTTCATTGCATAAAAAATGTTAAAATGAATTACTTCCCCATCAAAATTGATCATAAGGGTGACCTTACAAACATATATATATAGGTCAAATTAAAAAATGGTCTGCTTAGTAAGATAGGTATTAGATTGTACGAGGTTTTTATCATTCATGTCCATCATATAGAAATCTGCATAAAATACCAACTTATTTACCTACACCAATACGTCCTCAACTACACCATCAGGGTAAACTTTAGTACGGTTAGCTAATTGTATGATAACACCTGTCTCTTTTAAAGGGCACAAATGTAAAGAAGCATAAATTGATCGAGACATATCATTGATTGAAGCTCCCAAATCTAACACAACTTTATTAATCATAGTGTTGCCAATTTTATTAGGAATAGTGAACATACCTGGATCATGACATTTCGGATGTATCTTCTTCTTGAAGACCGCAAAAACATTCTCACCTATCATTACTTTCTCATCACCTCTCAGCTTTCTTTTATTAGTACATGATTGCTTAAGGAATTTTGCATACCTGGGAACTTGCTTGATTGTGTTTAGCAAAGGTATGTTCACTTCCACCATTTGAAAAGTCTCTAATATCTCCCTATCTTTTTCCTCCTTTTTCAAATTTTTTAGTCTGCTAGGAAAATTTGGAGGATAACTATAATAGGGCTTTTGAGGTTTAGCTTTGTGTTAGATGAGAGATTTCCTTTCATTTCTTAACTCCTTCTCAATGTCGTCTTCATTAGCTATCCTCATCAGGGTCCTTTTAGGAATCTTAACCTCCTTTCCACTCCTTATGGTTATCGTGTTAATGTTCCTTAGATTTTAATTGTGGTTTTTAGAAGTGTGTAAGTTTTAATTAATTAACCTTGATAATTCGCAAGTGAACGGGTCATTTGCGTAATACCTAAGGTGTCGATCCCATCAGAAGGGATAATCTAATCTTAAAATCTAAGGCCAAAACAAATTGTAGAAATTCAAATGTAACAAAACTAAGGCTAAAATTTAATTCAATCATGTAACTCAATTCCAAGAATCAATTACAAAAATATTAACAAAGTAGCTGTTGCAACACACACTCAATAACCAACCTAAAGGAACTATCAATTGAGAGAAAAGGGAATTCTTACCTATCTTTAAAGCTAACCTAATTGATTATGAATTATTGAATTATTAGTCCTAGATGATCCTAGGGTTGATTACTCTCTCTTGAGTTATAAATATTAACCATAAATTATAAACTCTCATCAGATTATGGAAATTGCAATTTCTCAATTAACAATCAATCTAAAACCTTAATTAGATATGAAGTTGTCCAATAAACTATCGGGAACTTATATGAGATCTCTCTTCACACAATTACATATTTGATTAATTTCTTGTTCCTTTTAAATTACCTAACTCTTTTTAGCCAATTTAATTATTTTTCATTCGGTTTACCCTCTCAGTCTATTACCGAATTATGTATTCACAAAAATCAATCACAATAAATCCAATAAACATAAACAATAAGATTTTATTCAATCAAAGATAAAAAAGACCTAAAGGTGAGTATAGAATATCTTGACATTCACAATCCTATCATCAAACTGCTATTCCCAATTCTATACAATAATAAAAATGGAAAATAATAGCAAATATGATTCTAAATGGAGATGGGAAGTAGCAATTTTGGGAAACTCCAATTTCGAGAAGTACATCGATGTCGACTTCTTCTCCACTTCTCTCTTCCTTTTTCTCTTTCTCAATCTCTCAACAATTCTCTCCAGGTTTTCTCTCCAAAGCGGCTCATAAAAAAGCACTTTCTTTTTGTTCTTGTTGTTCTATTTATGTCCTTTTGGGTTTAGGGTTGAAATAGGGTTTTTATAGCGTCTGAAAGTTCCAAAAAATCCCTTGAAATGCAAAGTTTTGATGTGGCTATGCATCTACCAGACACAGGCCACGACCATAGCCCTATAGGCCACGATCGTGGCCATTTTTTCAACCTGAATGTCTTCTAAAACTCCTCCATTCTTCGATATTGACCTTGCAATACTAACAAATACATCAAAGTACCTAAAAAAACCATAATATTTAAGATCAAAGACTTATACTAACCAGATAAACACTTAAAACACAATTAATTCATAAATGAACACAATTCTAACCTAAACACCTACTAAATGATTGAATTCATAGCTAAACACATATCAAAATAAGCCTTAAAACATGATGCAATTTACACTTATTAACATCCCCACACTTAAACGTTTGCTTGTCCTCAAGCAAGCAAAATAACAAAAACACAAAAACACAAAATCACAAAGTAAACAATGCACTAATGAGACAATGACTTCAACTTTATGAAATAAATTTAAATTTACGCACCATCATTCAAGCTGTTCCAACTCATTAACATGTAAAATCCCCGTCTAAGAGCTCTGGACTAAACATACATATTAATCAAAAACTTAAATGTCAAGTTATTCACCCTTTTCAATTGTACACACACATTAATAGTTTCGTGGTCATTCAACTTTGTAACTACTCCTAAGTATGTTTTCATGAAAAGTCAAGTTATTTACAAGTTCATTAGGTTTTATTAGAAAACATTTCTTTTAGACATGGACCTAGTATTTTACTCAGAGACAAAAATTAGTGATGAATGTCAATCTGGTTACTCAACTAAGTTATGTTTTTAATAAGCTACTTAGTGAAATGTAATTATAGTCTTTTGATGTGGAGGCACACATTTATAATACGTGTCGATCTAGTTACTCAGCTACATCACGTTCTCAACTAGCTACTAGGTCTATTCACAACCTAAAGACCAACGAAATAATTATTTATTTAAAATTAATAAATACATTTTTTGAATACCTACCCTTTTGCTTTAGCTACTCGTTTTCACGAAAAAATACTAGCAAAGCTACTTTATTCGAAAGACCTAAAATTATGAATGAATGTGCTATTTTAAAGGGTGGTAAACTCACATTAAATCCTAATTAACTTGCATATTTGGCCAAAAAACCTAATTAACTAATTTCGCGAGCTAAGACTCTTCACAATCTAATAGAATATGTTCAAAATTAAATCAATTGCAATCCATCGAAGCCATTGACACATTAACACAATTCACAAAATGTAACCTAACAAACTATCATACCATATGCAAAATTCACACTCAAAGCAAAACACATAACCCTCCCCACACTTGAACAACAACATTGTCCTCAATGTGAGAGGGTACACAAACACCCCAGGAGAAATAAAACACAAAATATGAAAACATAAGAAGAAAATAATAACAAAAATGAAAAGAAAAGGGTTAGAACAAAAAATAATTTATAGTGATAAAGGTGGTGATGGCAATGGTGTTGAGATCAAATCCACTTGACATCGAGAGTGTTTCCCTATCTTATAAGTGATTCAAGAGAGTAAAAGAATTAGCAATCTAAACCATTCAAAATAATTCAAAATTTATTTTAGAATTTAAAACAAACCTTAACTACACAACATTTTAAATCTAACTACAAAACTTGCTAATTTATGGTCATTAGCTTGACCTTCATCCTTTAAAACTCAGCCAGGATCAATTATGAGTGGCTTGCTTCCACCCTT
>JANIIA010000008.1:20466762-20482395 GCA_027478495.1 Erythroxylum alaternifolium | reverse complement strand
CAAGCATTTAAGTACGTATATAAGCAAATAATTCAACTCATTAACATAACAACTATAAACATATTACCCACCTATTTACTTATAATTCCAAGATCAAGTTGGTTCTTCGTCTTGCTTTTGACTTCGAAGTTCTTAGTTCCCTTCAAACATACAAATTTTCATTCCATCATCATACATGAATAGAACCTCTATAAGCTTTAAATATCCAAGAAATGAGCTTAGACTTCATCTACTCTTGATTTATCTAACTAGAAAAACTAAGATCTAGTTAAAAGTTCATAAAAATCTAAGAACGTACATCTCTTGTTCCTCTTCTTTCTCTCTGTATTTTCAGCACATAAAAACCTATTTTCTCTATTTTCTTCTTCTATCGAAACAAGAAAAGAAGATAGAGGTTACCAAAAACTCAGCTGAATCTTCTTTGTCTACTTCCTTTCTCCTTTTTCTTTTTTTCCTTCTTTATCTTTTCTGGGGCGTTTTTCTGCTTCTCTTCTTTCTTATTTTACATGACTCTCTCTTTTTCCCTTACCTCTCAAACACGTCTCTCCCCTTACACGACTCTCTTCCTCTTTCTCTAGCTTCTTTTAGGTTCTTCTACGATTTCTCTCTTTCTTTTTTTCTTACACGAACATGTCTCTTTCTTTCTTATTCTTATTTTATTTTTCCAGTGCTTCACTCACGCACCTTCATTTATTCTTCTCTTATTAATCTAAAAACAAATCTATTATTCCAAACTTACCTTTCCATACTTAATCTAATAACTTCTAACTCCTTAACTTAAGTCTAACACTTCCATTTAATTTGTGCAACCATATATAATTATAAATATTCATAAATAAACTTCACAAATTTCTAATTCAAGAATTCTGATTTTTACTCATGACTAAATACCAACAATCTCATTTAAAAATTCTAATTTCTAGAAAAAGTTCGGGGCCTAACATTAAGGGTGTCAAAAATAGAACCTAAGGCACATCCTATCTTGTTGCAACTTATAGAATTACGAATTTGATAGGATAGTCTCAAGGAATTGTTGTTTATACGAGAGAATAGTAATAGGAATGAGAATGAATATAGTGAGAAATAATAATGGATATAATTATTATAATTATGATGATTGATTAAGAGAAAGGAATGATTATATTACTATTGATAGTAGTTGGTTTGTTAAAAATATTAAAAAATAAAAATTTGTTAAAATTTTGTTTTACATCAAAATTTGATTAATTATATTTAATTGCTAAAAAAGAGAAAATATGTAATTAATTATATTTTAAATAATCATATATTAAATAATTAAATAATTGTAATTCAATTAATTAATTAATTATATTTAAATTAATTAGTTGGTTATATTTTAACTAATTATATTGTAATTAATTAATTAACTATATTTTAACTAATCATATATTAATTAAAAAGTGTCACACCTGTGATGCCTGTGACATTTGCCTCCAAGTCAAGTATAAAACTTATTCCTCTCATATTTCGAAGGTATGGACTTATCCCTTAAAGTTATATATGAAAATATTGTTCTTATAATCATAATTTAAAACCAACTTGTTATTTATTTTATATTCATTAATTTATTCTCAAACCTATGAACCAAGCACTCCCTCAAATTCTATAAATTAAAAATTATTATCAACTGCAGAATATTATTCTTGTTTATTTTGTCCAAAAGACGCTGGTAATAAATAAAATACCAATAAACATGTAAGAATTGAGGTCGCTCACCGGACCCGACAGTTTAATCATGTCTGCAACTGTTTTTGGGTTGCTTAATATAAAACCGGAAATTAAAAAAAAATAGAGGTTGTTTCTGCGATTGGTCTTGTGATGTGTTCTAGAAGAAGGTGTTGAAATGGCAACCTTAACCGTTCCTACAGTTTTGCGCTCCCCAAGAGATGATGCCATTCAACTTCACAAGGCTTTCAAAGGTACTTTCTCCTGTTCTCCCTTCTCTCAGATTTCATTCCTTTTCTCTTGCTTTGTGGCTGTTTTGTGGTTTCTGGGTATCTTGAGAGCTTTCATGCCAGATTGATGTCCTGGGAAATTGTTTGAAGTGTACACGTTTGGTTTCCCTATTAGTTGCTGGAATTATTGGCTTGATCACGGGCTTTAATTATTGGGCAATGCCCTTTTTTGGGTTGCGGAGAGACACAGCGAGATATGAGATATGCTGATGGTGATGATGCAAGTCTGAGAGAAATAATTTATCTTTCCTAAGGATTGTTATGAAGTCAGTTTTTCCTCATCTATGGTCATCATTTTAATTTTTGCAACTTACCTATATTTGCTTCTGAATCCAATTGCCCCACATTAACCCCTTGTATCAACGACCCACTACTTGTATTAAGAATTGAAAAAGAGGATGATACTTCTTATCTGTAGTCTTGCGAATTGTAGCAGATGGAAAGTAAAGTGCAATACGAACATTAAATTGGCTTACAAATCACTTCGATCATTACTTTTGATATTCATATAAGAGCTTTACGATGCCTCCCTCTTAGTTTGGTAGATGGCCATTTGATACGAAGTCACTGAGATAACTTTTTGAGTTAATTTACCTTGGAAATTAGATGTTCTTTTGTTCTGGTTTTCATTTTTTTTGCATATAAAGAACATATACTCCACCTTAGATGTGTCCATACATGTATCAATTGATATGTCTTTGTATGTACAAGTGCATTGAATAGTGCCTAAATAGTAATGCATTTTAGAAAAAGATTGGCTGATCCTAATAACATAAATGCATGTAAGAAAATTCGTATGCTAATCCAAATCATAAATGGCGGAGTATTTTGGAATATGAACTTTCTTAAATGCTAATTCTGATAATTTAATTCCTACTTTAGAGTAATTGTGAGATTTAGTGTCATTATGATCTCCAGAACAATTTATGTTTGTTACTTCTTTGTTGAAACATTTCATCTAAGGATATTCACTATACAAATGATTATCTGTTTAAGGCCTGCCTTTTCTGGATAGCTGCACTAGTAGATTTACTTTCCTGTGGGAATTTTACTTGTTAACGGCGATGGTTGGTCCAAATCCACTGAAGAGTCATGCCATGTGCACGATAGAAGTTTTATAGTGCTACAAACTGTTATTACATGGATGATTTTCTTTGTTTTAAAAAGGATTTGGTTGTGACACTTCTGCGGTAATCAATATCCTTGCTCACCGAGATGCAACACAACGTTCACTCATCCTAAACGAATATAGAACAATGTATTCTGAGGACCTTTTTAAGCGCTTGTCTTCTGAGCTGAGGGGGAAATTGGAGGTACCAATTTTATACTCACTGGACTTCTTTTTATCATTTTTAATACCATGGATTTCTACTATCCAATATTTTAACAAATCCCATGAGAGGAACTATATAGTTTGTTATCATGTGAGCAAGTACATAACATGTTTAAAGTTCTGAAAGTGTTATCTGTTTTCTAGACAGCTGTTCTGCTTTGGATGCATGATCCACCTGGACGTGATGCAATAATTATAAGGCAAGGAATAATTGCCGATACATTAAATCTGGAAGGTGTAACTGAGGTAATTTGCTCTCGCATTCCATTACAAATACAGGTTTTCAAACAACATTATTATGCAAAATTCGGAACCTACCTTGAGCATGATATTGAAGCACGGACCTCTGGAGATCATAAAAGGGTAAGCCCTCTTTCTTGTTTGAGCATTGTTTCGTAGAAATATGTGGTTCAGAAACTTCATTTATACTTTGGTGTTGCCTCCCCTTGATAATATATATAGGAGTAAAGTGAGATATTTGTCGACGTACCGTTTAGAAACATAAGTTTCAGATGATTCCGGTGCTAAACTACAGAAGTTATGGACACTTGTAGCTCTCTTTTGATTGCAAAAGATTGCATTTACTATCTTTTTTTTTTTTTTGTTTTTGAGATTTGAAAGAAAATTGAATTAAGAGCTTCCCAAAATGGGTAACAAACCTGAATCTGGTAACAAAACAATAGCATTAGGTTGGCAACACCAAACCAAAAGTACAAGTTAACAATTCCACAAGTGCCTACTAGTAAAGCAGAGAAGCTTGCTGGGGATATGATTTAGAGACTCTAAGCTGGGGAAATCACTGTTGAGATCAAGCTTAAGAAGAATTTAAACTCTCCAGACAAGGACCTGAAGCTTGAGGAGTCTGAGGCACACGCTGCAGAGACTGATGCTTGAACTTCTTAACTTTTAAGGCTATCACTAAACCTTTTACAATTTTAACCTTCCTTATCCAATTGATTTTGAACCTGCTCAATGAATAAACATCCTGTTCAGCATGTTGGAATGTTCTGTTCTGATGTTCCTTTCTCACCAAATGCCATAGACACAGTAGCTCAAGCGTAGTTTAAATATAGTTGTATCACTTTTTATCTGAAGTTTATCCCCAGAGGATCAGCTTATCATTTGGGACCAGCTCTCAGATTGTAATCTGCATTAACTTTGAATCAGATTCCAGATGATGCTCGTATAGATACATTGAAAGAGGATGTGATCCAAGCTTTCACACATAAGTTTGCAGAACTTGCAATACACATGTTTGACAATTCATATACATGTTTGATTTTCAAATCCAGCCTAGACATAACATAATACAGTAAATTGAAGTTTACTGCATGACTATATGTGGCTATACCTCATGAGCATTTTCTTCTCAAAATTTATATAATGGTCTCTTATAGCTGGATGGATTGTTGCTATTGGCACTTGTGGGGTAAGAATACAACAAATTTTGCTTGTCTACTGAGAAGATTGACCAATTCATCCAATACACTTGTTTGTTCAGAAAGTGATAATTTGAATTTCTTATTCCTTCATCACTGGTGTCTTTATTTGTTTTGTTTCTTTAGGCACTAAAGATATGATACTGAAGTTTTTTATTCATGGAAAATGTATTATGAAGCTCTTGCTTGCATACCTTAGCACACCTCGTTATGAAGGACCTGAAGTTGATAGAGCATTCGTTGAAAATGATGCCAAGACTTTGTATAAAGCAGGGGAAAAGAGGTTGGGGACTGATGAAAATGCTTTCATTCATATTTTTTGTGAACGAAGTGCTGCGCATTTGGCTGCTGTTAGTTTTGCTTACAATAACTTGTATGGAAATTCACTGAAGAAGGTAAGCATTTTCAAATCCTATTGTTTCGTTTTGTTATAAACGTTTTTACTATGTGAAATCTAATTCAAACAAAAACAGGCAGTAAAAAGAGAAACATCAGGACATTTTAAACACGGTCTATTGACAATTTTGCAATGCTCAGAAAATCCTGCACGATATTTTGCCAAGGTAAAATTTTAACCATTCAGCAGAGTTAATAGTTCTTACTGTAATTGGTTTCTCATAAAGAGATACTTTGACGTCACCTCTTGTTTAGACGGGTCATAATCTTTAAATGACTTACTGATGGCTATGTGAAGACAGATAATAGTGATTCTTATGACCAATGATCTTAACTTGTGTTATCGTGTTCTTTGCTTCATTTTTTTAACTGTTTAAGTTGAACTTACTACATAATGTTTTGTCCCCTTTCATTATCAACCTTCATGGAAGATCTTTTAAATGTATCATTACCACATAATGTTTTGTCCCTTCCTGCAGTTAAAAGATCTTCCATGAGGGGACAAAACATTATGTAGTAATGATACGGTTAAAAGATCTTCCATGAAGGTTGATAATGAAAAGGGACAAAACATTATGTAGTAATACAGTTAAAAGATCTTCCATGAAGGCTGATAATGAAAAGGGACAAAACATTATGTAGTAAGTTCAACCTAAATTTTGGTACCATTGTCTGGGGATTTTGCAACTTGAGGAATCGAGAATGTTTTCATTTTTCTTCCTTTTACTGTTTGGATGCAACAGAATGAAAATAAGTTCGTCTTATTTGGTGTCATCATTAATAGTCTTGATCATATTTTTAATGTTAAATTATATCGGATGTCCTGATCTATGAGTAAAATATCAAATATATCTCAACTTTCATTTTGTAACATTAGATATCGTGATTTAAAAAATTGTTAATACCTATATATCTCAGATGGTGAGAGAATTTCATTATATTAAGTTGTTATTCTCTAAAAAATTCAGTACTTGGAATTTTGACTAGAAAATTTGTACAAGTGTTAATAATAATGTAATGCATCTTTGGTAAAAATTTGAAAAATATTTTATTAATAAATTATTTTTTATAATTTTTTTAATGCTGAAAATTTGAAAAATCATAAGAGATGAAAAATAAATGTTACCGAATTTTATAGGGAGCTTTAAAAAATTGTTTTGAATATAATGGCAAAATCATTTTGAATACTTTTAATTTCTATCATAAATATATATTTTTGATAAATTTTGATGTGTAGTGGTATAAAATGACTCCTGGAGCAGCAGGATTCATACTAGGTACTAGATGGTGTTGTTATTGCTCTAGTGGTATAAAATGAAAGTTGAGATATATTTAATAAATTATTAAAAAGTTGAATAATTTACCCGATTCTTAATAGGTTGATCATATGCTTGTTTGGAATGCTAATCTTTTGCTTTCTTGTTTTCTACCATCAGGGTCCACTTAGGTTATACATTTGTATTTTACTAGTATCACGAAACTGGGATTCCACGAAAACTTGTGCTAGTCGCTTTCCTTTTTACCTTAAGATACGATGCTGCCATCCCAGTATAACGGGATTGGGGAGTAGAAGTCAAAGTTATTATAATCTTTCTTCGTGAATTGCAGGTGTTGCATAAAGCGATGAAAGGTCTGGGGACCAATGACACTGCGCTTGTAAGAGTAATTGTGACAAGGACTGAAATTGATATGCAATACATAAAAGCTGAACACCTGAAGAAGTACAAGAAGACGTTGAATGATGCAGTTCACTCGGACACGTCTGGCCATTACAGGGCATTCCTTTTAGCTCTTCTAGGACCCAACCAATAAGGTAAGGTGCAGTTCCGTAGATTTGCAACTGGTCCCTTATAATTAGATGTAAAAACAAGCAGAGGCATCATGCTTGTAAGAGAACAGGGTGGGGATTGGCTTAATTGTGTGACTTCAATCGGTCACTGGTGTTGATAATCTGTATGATTGTGCTTTAAGTATGATGTTTTTTTTATTGATCCTCTTGTATAGAAACCACTATGTTGTGTGGTCTTTTTATCAGTCTCATCATCAAGTTGTTAACCGACTAGGGAACGAAGATTGTCTCGTTCATCTATCTTTATTGATTCTCTTGTATAGAAACCGCCATGTTGTGTGGTCTTTTTATCAGTCTCATCGTGAATATGTTAACAGGCTAGTCAACGAAGTCGCTTTCATCCATCTTTTCACATCTATGTTCAAATAATTGGAGCTGTCTCACCTAGGTTTGGGAAATAACAATTTTTTCGTACCGTACTGGTCGATATCAATTGGGTACGAAATCAACCTTTTTAGTACCAGCTTTAAGTACTAGCTAGTGTCGAAAGTTTCGTCTGGCACCAATTAGTATAATACTTATCAAATACTGGTCAATATCATAAATTTAAAATTTTCTAAAAATTGAATTGCAAAAAAAAAAAAAACACCCAACTCACCCACGCAAACTCCTCTCTCTCAAATTCTCAAAAATCTCTTTCTCCTCTCAATGTTCTCCTCCATCTCATTGTCTTTCCTTTTTGACCTCCCTTCGGTCACCATCGTCACATCACCACCCGCTAGTTGCTACTCTCCACTAGGCCTACTGCTCTCCCCAGTCCCACTGTCTGCACCTACTCTCCACCCATCCACCATGTCTCCTCTCCACCACGCCTCTTCTCACCACTGCGCCTGGCACCTGCTGCTCTCCACCTACCACCATCGTTGTTGCTCGCTTGAAGTTGAAACCAAAAATTGCAAATTTCAGGTCTGACCTAACCAAACCTTAAAAAAAAACTTGACCCAACTGAAGCAAATTGCTATTTCTGATTTTTTTTCGGTGTGTTTTGAATTGCTTGTTTTTTGCTCCTGAATTGCATTTGGATTGTGTTTTAGTTGTGTTGTGTCATTTGTATTTTTGAATGGTTTGAAAGTTAGAATTATTGGACTTGTTTGTGTTAGTTGAGAAATTTGAGTTTGAAATATTTGTGTAAGTTGGTTCAATTTGAATGTAATTTAGGCATTGCCAATTTATGAAGAAAATAAATCAATTGGAAAATTTGGGTTTGAAAATTGAAACATGAAAGTTGTAATTGTTTGTATGTATTTATATTTTACAAGATATTATTCAAATTTAACTTAATGATGTTTTTTAAAGTATTGCTTAATTTTATCCTATTCAAATTTGTTTTAAAAAGTGTTGACCATGCAATATTAAATAAGTATATACTTGTTATTAATTAAATTAAATTAAATGTGATTTTAATATATTTTTAAATTCTAATCAAATTTCTTCAAAATTTTTGAAATTTATAAAGTTTTGTTGACTTCTTGCTTAATACACTTACGATTGATGATACATGGATTTAATCAAACTGAAATGAATTAGTTAAATGTTTGTAAGTTTAATCTTAAACATCAACGAAGTATTTCTCTAATATCTTAATAAGTATCTAAAGTTAAACTTTGTTTTATAAATTGGTCAAAGGCAAGAAAAGTTTTTTGTTAGACATAAGTTGCCATTTTTCAGTCCTCAATACTCAATTTATTTGTTAAGTAAATGGCCAAACTCATTTATGTGTAAAAGACTAAAAGACTAATGTCAAATTTAAGTTATACATAATGCAAAAAAATTCTTTATTTATTAAGTTCAATTCACTTCATGCATGTAATTTGTTATATTTGTCCTCAAGCATATTCAAGTTGATGACTATTAAGCGTATTGAATTATTATGTATGTTGAATACTTGAATTATTTGTTTTTGACTTATGGTAAATTATGTTCTACAAAATTGAATTATATATGATTTAATCATACAAAGTGAATTAAATTATATAAGATGTATATGTTTATTGTGTAATTGTGTATGTTGAATACTTGCATTGTTAGTTTTTGAATTATTGGTGAATTATGTTGGATGAAATTGAATTGTGTATGTTGAATATTTGAATTGTTAGTTTTTGATTTATTGGTGAATTATGTTGGATGAAATCGAATTTTGTATGATGTAATTATACAGAATGAGTTATATTATATAGAATGTATATGTGTATTGTGTAATTTGTTAGTTTAGACTTTTAAGTCAAACAATACATATTTTGTGATAGTAGTTGATAATGAAATTATATTTTCTTTATTTTGATATATGTCTTAATTTATTTTTATAGATAAATGGAAGGAAGTTCAAGTACTCCTGATCATTCAACCTCTTTAGGAAGATACAATAATCTAACTTGAGCTCATGCTACATTGGTCATTTATATGAAGAACTATAATATTTTCTTGTTTTGTAACAAGCATTTGAAAGGTAGAGGAATCACTAAATTAAAGAAGCATTTAGTTAGGGTTAAAGGAGACATGGAACCACGTAAAAAAGTGAATTATGATGTGAAGTGGCAAATGAAATTTTTGTTTGAAGAGTATCATCACGAGAAAGATAGAAGGGAGAGATTGGATTATGAAATTGGTACTAGAAGTTCGTTTTTTAGTGTTCATAATGATGGTGGAAATGTTAAAAGCGGTAGTGTTCCTTCCTAGTAAGAAGTGAATTTTACATCTAGACTTGATGTTAGGAAAAGAAGAAGGCAAGTGTCAAATTTTTTTCACCACGAACAAATCCTAGAGAATAGCCTTCAATTTGTAATGCCATGCAATCAAGAGAAATGACTCATAATGTAGATATGAAAATGGATAGATGGTCATATGATTTAGGTGTAGGATTCAATGCTTCCTAATCCTTATCAGTTTATGGTGGATGTTATAGTCTCTTACGATCTTGGATACAAAGCTCCTTTTATTGATTACTACAGAGATAAACTTTTAAGTAGCCCAATAAACTTAAAATTTATTTAGATGAAAGAAGAATATATTAGGCTACTTATGGGTGTTTAATCATGTATGATAGATGGACAATTGGGAGATGTCAACCTATTATTAATTTTTTGGTTTATTCTGCAAAAGTCTCAATATTTTTAAAGACTATTGATGCATTTGGCCTTACTAGGAATACTAATACTTTATTTGAAATATTCGATGAAGTTGTGAATAAATTGTGGCAAGAAAATATTGTTCTGTTCATCACTGACAATGATTATACTAAAAAAGGGTGGGAAGAAGATTATAAATCAAGTATAATTATATTTTTGGACTCCTTGTGTTGCACATTGCATTGATTAAATGTTAAAAAATACAAGAGATGCTAGGTATTTTCTTATTATTGACGAGACTGTGTAGAAAACAAAAAAGGTGACCAAGTTCATCTATAATTGTGCATGGGTCTTGAATTTAAGAATACTGAATTTTACTAATGGTAGAAGTTTGTGTTGTCCTATTATTACAAGAATTGCATCAATTCAATATTTTATTATTATAAAGAAAGAGTTGAGACAAATGTTTACAAGTGATAAGTGGGTTGCAGCTTAGCATGCTATATCTAACGTTAGATTAGAGGTTTCTAGAATTATACTTAAAAATACTAAATTTTAATCCTAATGCAAATTTGCCATATGAGTTTGTGAGCCTTTAGTGAAGGTGCTTCATTTGGCTGATAGTGACGAAAAGGCAACAATGGATTTTTTTATGATGTTATAGAGAGGCTGAAGGAAGCAATCAAAGCCAATATGACAAAAAAGCCTTCTTTGTACCCTTAATGAGAGACAGGGAAGGTAACTTTACTCTCCATTATTTATAGTTGGGACATTTTTAAATCTTAGTGTCTATTTCAAACAAGTTTTTACAAAGAAAGTTGACGTTAATAGGGAAACGCTATCAACTATTACAACAGTTGTTGCTTATAAGAAGATGCAAAATCTCCTAAGCTCACAAATGAAGATTTATAAGCAGTCTTCTGGGAATTTTGGCATACCAATTGCTATTCAAAAAAGAGCACAACTTAATTTAGGTATATATTTTTTCACTTTTTTACTTGTTGAAAATTAATTATCAGTTTATTTTTGTTTATAACACTTCTTTTATTGTCTTACAAATTATAATTTCTTAGTGGGACTAATTCGAAAGTGGTTTTCTAAAATTGCAAAGGTTTGCAATTCAAATTCTAAGTTAATGTGTGAGTGCAACAGGCTGTGAAAGGAAATGAAGCCTATTTGAATTCATCCATTCTAAGAAAATGAATAAATTAGAGCATAAAACATTGAAAGACTTGGTGTTTGTTCGATACAATTTAAAGCTTTGAAAAAGGTATGTTGTTATCATTATTAAGTTATATATAATTTTCTATAATTTTTAATAATTAAATTTTATTATTTATTAAGACTCTTAATAGAACATGTAGTTTAGTGGATCCAATTTGCATTGACAATATTGATCTTTTGGTTGATTAGGTTTATGAGGAACCAAGTTTGATAGATGAGAGTGAATTAGAAGATAATCTTGGATGAGAAAGCATTGATATGTCATTTAGTGCAATGAATTTGAATGATGCTGATGATGAGGATTTTGTATTAAATGACGCAGTTATAGCGGCTATCACCCTTAGATGATTGAATGAAGTTCTAAGTTTTTGTTTATCCTCTTCTTTTAATTTTACTTATATTTGCTGTATATGTTAAATTCTATATATGCAATGTAATTGTAAATGTGTTTGTTTCATGTTTCACTTCTAGTTAATTGTTTCCTCATCACGAACTCTTATTATAAATTGTAATAGTTAGAGAGTTAAGGATATTTATTGTTCTTTTTATTTAATGTTTTGATATAATTATTATTTATTATATGATGAAACTATAATATTTTAAATACTTTGTATTGTTCTTAATTTTGTATTGTATGATGATTAAATTATTTCTTCATATTAATTGTGGTTATTATTTATATGTGAAATATTTGAAAAATAATGTTAATAAAAATAAATAAATTGTTATTATTTTAAAATTTTATTATTATGACTTTTGAGGACAAAGTTAATGTAAAATTATAAAGTATATAGTACAATATACTAATGGACTATTTTTAATCAGGGAATATTACATAACACAATTATTCTGAAAAGGAAAATTTTCTGGAGTACCTCTCCTAATAACTGTAGTTCGTGGAGGAAGATTTTGTATGTTAGGGATCAAATTGGGAACCAATTTAGATTTAGAATAGCAAATGGAAACTCTACTTTCTTATGGCAGGATCCTTGGCATTCGAGAGGTTTCTTGATACCTCACTCTAATCCTAGGGTGATCAATAGGTCGAAGCTTCCTATGACTGCAAGAGTGTCTGAAGTAATCAGGAATAATGAATGGTGTTGGCAGGAGACAACAGTTGGGACTATTAGTAGCCTAGAACCTTTACAATACCGTCCTGATTCTTCAAGAGAGGATAGTTTGGAATGGCTAGCGAGCCCTTCAAAGAAGTATACAAATGCTTCTACATAGACTTTCATGAGACCTCCAAATCAGAGAGTTCTTTGGTATAAACTTGTATGGCATAAAAGGAATAGTCTTAGGTTTTCCTTCATCCTATGGTTAGCCTTCCTGAATAAATTGCAGACAAGGGACAAACTTCTTTACCTCCACACCCCAAATTGATGCTCCTTGTGTGTTTCGGACTTGGAGACTATTGATCATTTATTCTTTGAATGTCCTTTCTCTAAAATAGTTTGGTTAAACAGTCTAAACCACTTCCAAATACACCTACCTCACCTGACAAATCTTCAATCCATTTTAATGTGGGTTAACTAGTCACCTACCTTCAGAAACTATGACCTTAATACCTTCTTCATTCTCCTTTCTGTTATTGTGTATAACCTGTGGACTGAATGAAACTTGCAAACCTTCAAAGATGAAGCCTTGGACGTAAGGAGCTTCAACACGAGAGTGATATTTCAAGTTATGGAACACCTCAGTTCAAACACTAAGAGAAGGTAAAATGTATGTGTTTTATATTTCTAATGAAATGTCTGTAGGCTTGACTCCAGGTCCAAGTTCGAGATAAGAGAGGGAAATCCCAATTGCTATAAAAGGAGAAACATAAGATGTAGGGAATGCCTCAATCTTCACTAAACTTCGATTATGGAAACATGGTGACTAAAGCTACAAGGGGATCTCCTTCGAATAACAGTCAAAGAGCCTCTAACCCATAGATGTTGCTTGGAAAAGAAGGAAGTCTAGATCAGGTCTTCAATAGAAGGTGGTTTAGAGATGATCTTTCTCCTATCTCATCACCTCGGAATCCAACACTAAAAAGATACCACATTGCTCTAAAAAGGTGAAGAATCAAAGTATGATATATTGTTCTTAGGTTAAGGGTTAGTAGGGAGGCTGGATTGATTGATATGATAGATGAGTCTGTTGCATGAAAATACGTTACTGGTAAGATGGTCCTGATATGACCATAGTAGTGTAGTCATGGCATGACTTGATATAATGGTATGCATGATGATGGGAAACATTTGTAGGGCTCCTTATGCTTTCTTGTGCTTTGGGTCTAGATAAGAGCTTGCAACTTGGGCAATGTCTAGTTGTACATAACTTCTTATTATTTATAAAATTTTATTGATTTACCCAAAAAAAATTACATAAAAATTGCCCGAAATAGTACCCATTATTGACTAGTATTAGTACAATATTGTATCAGAACCTAATTCAGTACTAATGCTAGTACAATATTCATATCATTGTGTTCATATAAAATATCATTAATAAATTCTCTTGAATTTTAAAAATCTTATGGTAAATGCATTGCATTAATTATTACAAAAATTTCTTAAACTAAATATAAATTTTCTATATCATATATTTGGCGATTCCTTAAAAAAGTTGTAATATATATGCATTCATATATGATGTAATCCATGACACAAGGTTAACCAAATCTAAATATTTGTCCTTTTAAATTGAAATGAATTTATAAATTACCCGAAAGGGAAAAGGCTAAAGTCTAATACAAAGTTAATAAAGCCTTTTAATGCTTTTGCATGACTATATTGTCAAGACTTGACTCTAAGAGCTAAAGAGTGTAAACAATATTTTTACAGGGTAGATGAGGCATACTCTGTTAAACTTAAAAAGTACTAGCATCATATATATTGCAAATTAGGGAGTCGTAGTTGTTTAGTCATAAACGAGTTGAAATGTAGACTATGTTGGAAATATGGCTCTTATCAATACTTGGACCACTCTTCTTAATAAGTAATTATGAGTTCCTCTTATGTTCAAAAGTCATTAATGGTCTTAAGGTAAACTCCATATTTCTGTCATTTCATTGCTAATATGAATTTATAAATGTCTTGTAACTATTATCCACTTGATCCAAAATGTTATGGTTAATGTCAAGGTCTCGCATAATTGTTTTTTTACTTTAAAGGCTCCTGCATTTCTCGTTTGCCATATTGCATTGATCAAACAGCTAAATGTTATCTTAAAGATATTTTAATTAGCATTGCTCAATTGTTAAAAGTTATCTTACCCAATCAATGATTTCCTTCCTCTCAGATACTATAATAGTATTTACATAACCTTTAGATTTTAATTTAGAGACTACTTGTCAATTGACATTGGAAGAATATATGGTTGACACGTTATGACTCTTAGTTGCATAATATGTGGTTAAAGTTTAGGTTTGTTTTATCCCCTCTTAGCATTTCCATGGTTCTTTATATTTTTTTAATGGTTAAATAAAGAATAAAGGATTCCTTTGGAAGATTGTATTTATACCACATTAACTTGAGCGAGACCACTTTTTGCATTGGTGTTCTGAATAGTTTATAGCAAGATTGGTTAGTGAATTTCATTGAATAGTGACTCATTTATACTATTGTATCCTTCCTTCTTAAGTTAGGTTTGAAGTTTGGTAAGTTATTCATTAAGAAGGAGGAGCTTTTCATATTGCAAGTTCATTCATATCTTTGTATTATTTCTTTAACCTTATCATGATCTACTATCATTAGTCTTAAAATAGATAATTCAAGTGTCTTATGAATAGGGCTAAGCTCACACTAATTATCATACCATAATCTCATTCCCAATCTTACTTTTCATCACATTGTTCATTATATCCCTTATCTTTAGGAGATAATTCATGGTCTAAAAGTAGCTTATTCTTAGTTTTATCTTTTAGAAACTTTTCCATGTTAGAAAGTGGATGTAGAACCATATCCAAAATGCTTCTTTATTCATATAGATTCTCCATAGTCTTTTAGCCATTAGTATCTTATTCATTATTTTGATTGGTATGATGCCTAATCCTCCTTTAAATTTTAGCAAGCCAATCTATAGTCATTTAACTTTTTCTCCTATGGAATTTAAATCCGCTTAAAACCACAGGAAATTACTAATAAGTTTCTCTATAGCTTTGCTTAAATTTATGTAGAGTATCATATGAGAACACCAATAAACATACATATTGTTGAGCATAAAATTGATGAGCATTAGTGTTCCAAAAAAACGAGAGGAGTCTTTTGTTATAATGGCTTACTTTTTTATGTATAATGCTGAAGAGAGGCTGAAAATCCTTAAAAATTAGCCTTTTAGTAATTATTGGAATGCCTAAATATTT
>JANIIA010000008.1:20377315-20393635 GCA_027478495.1 Erythroxylum alaternifolium | reverse complement strand
ACATATAAATAAAGTATACAACTTATGCAGTCATAATCAAACCATATGCATAAAATATGAGGATTCTTTTGATTCAAGTTATTGATGCTTATAATCTCAAATAATATTTCCAACTCCTTGAATAATTAAATTAGATTAAATTCATTGATTCCTAAATGAATTAAATTTCTATTCTGAATAGAAATTTAATTTTATTTGAAAACAAAATTTAATTCTTATTAGAAACTATTTCCAAATATCTTAACTCCTTTAACAAAATTTAATTGAAAACAATTTTCAATAAATACTCTTCTTACTTATTAAAATTTCAAAAAACTCATTAATACCAAGTCCTGTAGCTCCCTTGTCTATCTTCGTTTGTTTCTTGGTATGTCATATACAATCCTTATTATTCTATGTAACTTGATTATTGGATTTCTATTTGCTCGGTTGAGTTACCCTGATCTCTTTTATGTTATAGAATGTCTTCCTATTCTATTTAGTTGTTGTTTGTATCTTCTGTTAGCCGTTGACAGAATACAATTTTGTTGTCATTGATGTTAAAATCATAATGTCGTAAGGTTTAAAAATAAATAGATATTATTTTTGTTTAAACTTAATTCAGTTCTAAAAATCCTTTTATATAATTTCTTTATCATGCTACTTGCATTAGCCTCTAGGTTTTAGACCATGAAGCTATAATAGTTTCCAATGATGCTGGAAATTATGTGTATCATGAACTATGTAAATATTTGTAGATTTTAGTTAATGTTGCGAAGCTAGAAATAACTACATCATAACTTCATTATGTTAATTTTGGTTAAGTTGTGCTTGTTTAACGAATAATGAAATGTTGCATTGATTTTTAATCTTATTCCATTAATAGTTTTAGAATACAAGTTGTGCATGTTTGTGTACTTGAACAAATATCATAGTGAAAACTTATGACTATATATTTCCTATGTTTAGCTTGTATGTTAATTGTATAGTTATTTGGGGAATTTGTATCACTTGCTAGTTAAAAGATCTATAAAACAAGATAAACTCAGTTCACTACATATTTTATTTTTTGAATTCAAAGATTATTTCACTTTTTCCTACTGCAAAGCTCATGCCACTACATTGAATTCACGTCATTGTCCAATTGAAATTAGGGTGCTTTTAGGTCAAAACTACTCCAGCAACCTAAAGATCTCCAGTATTAGTCATTGTTCATTCTCTGTCAACTTTTAAGAGCAATTGTAATATGTTTATTCATGTTCCTTTAGTTATTTGTTTACGGACAAACCATCTATAATGCAAGTACATTTCCTTCTCTTTTTGACAAAAAATGTTTTAAATGTTTCAATGTTTTTGATTGCTACTTAGATATTCACGTATTGCTTTCATTCAACCATCTAAACAAGTAGATATTCTTGTATGCAAGACTCTCAATGAGTGGGAAATGTTTTGATTGAGATTGGAGATGATGAACTTAAATAGCATCTTTTGTATCAACTAAAAGACAATGGTAATGCTTTAGTTAATTTGAAGACAATGGTAATGCTTTAGTTAATTTGAACTTATTTAATTGTCTTGCAATGTTTAGTAATAGTTCCTCTTGGGCTAACATATGGAAGTAAAGGAGTCTAACAAATTTCTCCAAATGCAATAATATAAGTGAGATGTCTACCCATATCTTTGTTTCATTATTTTCTTTTAAAAAATTTGATTTGTAAAGGTTGAGTATCTATTTCAAGTCCATTCAAAAATCTCGTGAAAGGTTGGATACATGATCAAACTGAACACTGATTCATGGAAAAACAATGGGTAAGAAAAGAGAGATGTGAAAAAACTTACTTTTTTGCTTATGCTAAATCCAAAAAGAAAGCACATGTTTACTTTTAACTAATGGATCAAATTTTTTCTTCTAACCAAAAAGGTTTAATTAGAAGATAGTAAATGCATTCCTAATTAAGATAAACTATTTACCTTCATGTTAAACCTTATATTCATCTCTTATTCTCAGTTTCCTTTGTTACCATCAAGATTTCATAATATTGCTCATCAAGTTTTTAGTTCAATAAACTGATATATTTGGTTAGCAAATAAATTTACTATAATGTTTCTTAAATTTACAGTTGGACATTGAATTGTTGGCAATCAAATAAAGCCTATTTGGGTAAGGGTAACAACAAAATTTAGATTTCATAACCAATTCATCTTAATTTTAACAATTGCATCTATCAAATTATATTTTCTTGGTCGTCACTATAATTTACTACTTTGATGTGTAGGACTCCTACAAAAATTTTCAAAGGTTAAAGCATTCAATAGTCATTATCTTGGTTACCATATTTGCATGAATCAAGATGTAGCTAGGATTAAACCGTTGAAGTAGATAGTTGTTCCAATTTCCATTGCAAAGTGAGACTAGCTTACTTTGGTCTTTCAAGTTCAAACAGTCTGATAATATATTATTCATAGTTACATATGTTAAAACTTTTTTAATGTAAGTGTGCTTCATTCCAACTTTCCTTCAATTTCTTGATCTGTAGCTTCATTCCCATTTCATTACAATGCAATAGAAAACCCACATCCCATTGTCTACCTATTGTAATAATACCTTCAACTTCTTTCTACCGTATTTTGATGTATGTGGTTTATATATATGACATGCTTTTGCTTTTATTGGGTTTTCATAATCAAACCATTAACATAAACTCTTCGTGAAATGCCGACATGGCATATATTTTCTAATGCTAGAATCCTCCCTACTGAAGAACAAATGTGTGCATAATAAATATGTTCACTAAAGTCTAATCACCACTTGCTTTCAACGTTCGATCTTCTTCTTTAAGATTTTTAATCTCTTTCAACTCAACTCTCTCTCTTTATTCTCTATATCTCATTTTTCGTTAAGAAACTATTGGATGAAAGTGTGATTGTATATAATATGTATTGGGTAAAGGTTGCTCGAATCTTCTAGAGAAAATAGATCAAAATGGAGGAGGTGGCGATGTCCCAGTGGTTCATACATGAATAGGGAAAATTGTAGTTTTGAAACAGTAGTTAATTGCGAAAACTTTGTCTGTTCGTTGTGATGATGATGGAGTCATTCAGTCAGGTATACATATGTTCAAATTTGGGTTCCTTATATTGTTTGATTTAGCTTGTTTAGTTTTTGGGATTTAATTTTTCAAAGAATTGTGAAGAATATATGGTGATTATTCTATACTATTTGTTCCTTAGGTAAAACGTATGGTACGTGGGGTTCATTTAATTTACTGTTCCATACTACATCTGGGAAATTGGTTAATGTATCTTCTGTTGGTTTAGTTAGAGCCAAGCAGTTATTGGGCTTGGAAGAGGGTATCAAAGAATCAAATTTTCAAAGCTTCCAACAACCAATGTAACTATGTGCTATCAATGAACCAACTGTTGGGGGAAGATCTTTGTTTGTTTCAAAGGATGTCTTTGAATGTATAAGGAGCCTTCTTGAGGATCTAGACATAGGAAATTTCTTTACCTTATCTATTGAGTTTCATGTCATAATATCTTGGAATCTTTTGTGAACTCTTAATTGTTACTCACAAGAAGACTTGGTCTTCTATTTCTCTTTGCTCGAATAGGAGCGGATTTATTATTTTATGTTTAGTCTAGATAGACGCCATATTGTGTTATTCAATGCAACCATTTTACCGGGGTTATTAATTAATTACTACTATTGAGTTTCTAACTTGGAACTTCGAGAAGAATAACCATGAAAGCTTCGCCAACCTACCATACAAACTTACATACAAGCTTACTTAGATTATTGAGGAATATTCTTGAAGAAAATGTAAAATTTATTTAGTAGTTGTCCAAGTGCTTATAAATACATCAAAGTGTCATTTCATCTTACAAGATAAAAATTAATTATATTTAGATAGATCTTAAAATATAATATTATTTGGTAGGTTAGATCGATATTTCCATAAAATAGTAAAAATGTAACTAAAAATATTTTAGAAACGTAGCTAAAAAATATTTGGCTACGTTTCTAAAAAATAGCTAAAAATCTTTAGCTACGTTACAAAAAACGTACTAATAATATTTAGCTACATTATGGAAAATGCGGCTAATAGTATTTAGCTACGAAGATAAAAACGTCGCCAAAAATAATTGGCTGCATTTTATTTTCGTCATTAGTTAGTTGATGACTAAAGATTCAATTTTTAGATACGTTTTGTTAATGCTTTAGCTATGAAAATTTTTCATAACTAATAGTTTCTGTCCATGATTTTTCAATACGTCATTTATAATTTTTAGCTACAGTATTTGATGATATTTTGTGCGAAGAAAATAAATGTAGCAAATAACTATAGGTAACTTTATAGCTACTTTTTTTTCGTATTTTAGTGTTACTTTGCTACAAGAAACCAAATTTACTTTCACAAAACGTGTTTCTTTTACTTGTCTCTCGCACTATTTGTATTGAAATCTACATACATGCATGCACTTAAGTATGCTGAGAGCCTCAGACTCCGTCTCAAATGGAAAACTTAAAAAGGTAAGTCGTCGAGAAAAATATGAATCACAGTAAGAATATGGCTATTCAATTCTCACATCTCAAATCTATATTTGATATATTAATCGATGTATAATTGAAGGAAGAGCTGAAAGTGAAAATTATAGTAGTTGACATGGAATTTCATGGTATATTTTCACACATACGCAGTATAGAATTGTAGTTCATACTTCATACTATCTATGACCGCGGCACTTAAATTTTTATATTCAACAACACTTGTTTTTATATTCAACATAACAATTGTTTATATTGTAACAGCGTCCACGTTTTCTGCTCGGAACGTAAGGGTCAAAGGTCAAACCCCAAATTTGTTCCTTGGCTATATCTTTCACCGACCACTGACGAAGAACAAGACCTACGCCCATAAGTTTCTAAATCTGTCACCGACCACTGAGGAAGAACAAGAGCTAAGCCCATAAGTTTGGCTGTCTGAGTCTTCACGTTCATAGTAGACGTTGAACATGGACCGAACGCGATCGACACTCGTGCAAAAGAAGTTGCGTACGCGTACACGCGTTCTCAGGATAATGTTGGAACATTCAACAATAATTCAATATAAAATTAAAAGAAACAGGTCGGAGACGTTTACATTCCATTTAATTTTTATTAACTTCTAGAAAGTCAAATATATTATTTGAATGCCGTTTGTGGTTCATAGGGCTAAGTTCCGATCAATTCAATACCAACACTTTCCTTCGTTATTTTTTCTTTCTAAAAGTAACGCTTATTTGTATTTCATTTTCTTTCCCTTAAATTCTTGAATTGAGGCTTAAGTAAATAAATAACAAAGCATGTCTAATGACTTGGTAAGCATACAAGTAACATAATAGGACACACGATTTAATGCAGATTCTCCATTCTCACCCCAATATCTTGGGCCAGAGAGAAGGAGAGAGAGTCTTTCTTTCTATTTCTCTGTTTGTATTTAGTACTAATTAAATTTTAAATTATTGAACTTAATCAAATTATTTCATTTAAGGGAATCATGGTTAAAATTCATGATGGAAAATAAAATTTCTAAGGATATGAAATTAAAAAAAAAATAGTAAACTTGTGCAAAACTAATTTGCGAGACTTAAAAACAAATTAGTAGATTTATGTCTACATACAAATATTTGAATCAACTTATAGCATCTTTATTAACTTATAAGCAATTCAAGTGGCAACTTAATAAAAGTTGACAGTACTGTTATTTTTATTATGCTTTTGTAGCCAATTGGTTGGTTACAATTTTATGTATTGCAATATTATTTTAATTAATAAAGATATTTTTTATCTTTTTATATTTTGACAATTAGATTTGATGTTTTAGTACTAAATGTAAAATTTTTGAAATAATTGCTAAACAATTAAAATTATAATAGGATAATAATTATGAGATTCAATTCGTATTTATATATTATCTCTAAATTGTTCATCAAAATGAGATATTAATAAAATAATAAAACTAACACATATTATATCTATTTTTTATGATGGTGAACAAAAGGTTAAAAATGACGGAGGAGACTTTCATTCGTGATGCAAACCCTGAATAGGGAAATTGAGGGTGTCAACAAATAGAAGATGTGTGAGATGCATCTGGTGTAGGCACCACTCGGCATTTTAAGCGAGACATGTGAACTGTACAACCTCCCTCTTTGTTTAAAGTCATAATTTTATTAAATTATTTTTAGTAAATTTAATATTAAATTACTTTAATTTTTAAATAAATTTAGAAAATTAATTTTCAAATTAGTTTAAAATTATTTTCAAAAGGGATAAAATTTTATTGTTATTTCTTATGGAATTTAATTTAAATTTTAAAGAATTAAATTATTATATTAAGTTAATTGTCAAATTAATTGGAATCAAGAAAATTTTGAAAGGATTATTTTTCGTAATTGGATTATGTCAAATATAATTTATGTGATGAGATTATATTATTTGTAATAAGACCTAAAATTTTCATTTTTAGAATCTCTAAATTAAATGTTAAGTAGTCAAACCTGATTTTTTTTTTAAAGCCAAACTGGATTGCTCTTTTCTATTATTTATATATAAAGCTATAGTTCTATTTCTTGGAAGGCTTGTAGAGCAAACTCAAGATACATTTAAACTCGAACATGTTTCTATCTTAAATTAATAAGTCTTACTTAACTAATTTTATATAATTTGGATGAGCTTAAGGGCATGATTAAGAATAATGAATATGATATGTTTTAAGGAGTTATTACCTAACTGATCAAGAAGTTATACGAGATGTAATTGATAAGTAAATTATCTATCTTATTTAAATTGATTAGTTTGTTGAGCAAACTAAAGGTCAATTAAATTAAACAGGGTCATATCTTACTAGAAAATTTGGATAATTTCTTGAATTAATGAAGATGGTAATTAATTTGTTTAAAATACTAAAAGTAACTAAATATTTTTTAAAGTCTTTATTTTATTTGGCTTTTGTAGCATAAACTATCTCTTTTATGTGTTCTTTTTTAGTTATTAAATAAAATTGAGAGGCAACTTTTTCCTAAGGAGCATCATAAATGCTAGCAAGCTTATTGGACCTAGCTTGTGGACTAGTTACACAATTTGAGAATTATTCTTTATAAAGAAAAGAAGTTGTATGTTCTTGACATTGCAATTCTACCTGAGCCTGATGTTAATGTAACCGATGAGGTTTAGGAGAGATATCAATGTCATATTAATGATAATGAATAAGCCACATGTGTGATCTTAGTTAGTATGCCTACTGAGCTTTTTAGATAGCATGAAAGCATGAATAATATTAATATGATTTTGCATCTCATGTAGTTGTTTGGTGTACAATATAGGATAAAAAATGTATGATCTTTTAGTGCATTATATTGATGATTGACTATATTGAAAATAAGTTATCATGAATTATCACATGAACTAGAAGGATGTGAAATTATGATATGAATGAAATATGCATAAATATTCTTTAGTATTTGCACTATTACTTTCTAAATTACCTTGGTGTAATTGATTTTATTTCTTATTTTAGGTAATTGTGGAATAAGATGGAATAAACTTTTTAAGGAATGAAACAACTAAGACTGAAGGATATTTCCAAGAAAAATATGAAAGAAACACCAATTTTGGATAAACATGGTATGATATAGAGCCATGTGTCGGTACGTATTCCTCTCAAACCACTTAGAGATGATGACACAGTATGATACATGGGCTAAATAAAGACCATGTGGCAAAGATAAATTTTTTGATAAATATATGACTCAGCTTGAGTACAAGTTTTAAAAAAGTTCAAAATACACGACCTAGGACACAACCATGTTCAAAGCCATATCTATAGTGGAAAGAAATTATAAAAGGTGATACGAATTGGGATTTTGAAATCTTGTTTAATTTTCTTTCATTCCAAATTGTAGTTTTTATTAGTAGCCATATAACCTAGGAGAGCTCAATAAAACATCTAAAGGTCATTTTCAATGGAGAGAGATTATAAGTCTTTCTAGAGAAGTGATAACCAACAAAGAATAGATATTTCATCAAAGATACCTCAAAATGAGATGTCATCAAAGGATACCTCAAAATGAGATGTTTTTTTACCTTTCACCAATTTTTGTATTTGTAAAAATGATTCATGATTGAATACTTTTATATCTAGATTAGATGAAACTCTCTATATATTTTTTGATTTAAATTTCTGTAAAGGTTTCTATGTTTAAGATTTATAGAGTTATTTTTAATGATAAAAATTTATATGTGAGAGCCTAATTCTGACTTAATTTATATATAGAAATAGTTTAGAGAATCTAAATATAATTGTCTTTAGTAGATATATTAAGGATAAAGATTTATAGATAGATTTTTATAATTGTTCCTATTATGGGGTAGCCTTATATGGAGTTTTAGAGAACTTCTACATTAGGAGAAGTTAATCATATAGAGATATCAATTATTCTATTTAGGAATAGGTGGTTATACATTGAGATGTGACATATCATTACACTAGGAAATCTTGCTAGTCCAAATGATAGAATTACTTTAGTTGAATAAGCGTACAAGATAAAGTTAGGGGAAAGTCTAGTTTAGGTATTTCTTGATATTGATATTCTATTCGATTATTGTGCAATATTATTGTGATGAATTAAAGTGGTTGGTATTTAGTTTAGTTTATCATTATAAATTGATAAGCGTTTAATAAACTATATTTTTTAGCCCTTGTTTATTTCATTTTAGTTGTTTATTTGATTTTTATTTTGGAACTTAATTCATTTCTACTATACTTAATTTCCTTTATGGATTAAAAGGAAAAGAATTTGGGTCGAATAGAGGTAGAATACTAAAAAATTGAAGCTATTTTGGAAGGAAATGCCTACATGAAACACGTACATGACCATATGAGGGACTCTGTAAATCCTTATAACTGTGTATGAGTTAAAAGACATTGTTTTTCCCATGTTGATATTAGACACGCTTGTGTGGTGATGGACACTGTCTTGTCTACAGAACATGTAAGTTATTGGAGTCTTTTTTTTTTGCCCGACTATTAAGTTTTAAAGTGTGATTGAGGGACATAGTCACTGTAGACAATCGTGTAGGTGACCGTGCCTAGTGCATAAACCCTAATTTTAATGTATAAAAAGGTAATCAAGAAGGAAAATTAGAGGAGTTCAAGTTTTAAATATAGTTATGAACCTTATAGTAGTAGAGAAATTAAGATTAACTTACATATCTGAATATAGAGAAAATGTCCATCAAAGTTTTAGGGAATTTTATTAGAGAAATGAGATATATAATGAATTCTCTTATTTTTAATTATTCTTCTGAGCCCTTGGATATGTTTTCTATTTTTATGAACTAAATTTTTTTAGTGCATAGGTGGGATGAACCTTGGGAAGGACTTTATGATTTGATTCCATATTTAATGCAATTTGATTGTTGATTCAATTGTACGTTTCAAGTATATATTGAATTAATATTTCTAGGATATTGACATGTATGTGTGTATTTTATTATGTATTAAACCATAAGTGTATGATTTAGCTGTAGTTAACATTGGCAAGTACGGGTTGATCCCTTGAGAATTATAAGCACTAGTAGTGGCCTCTTTTATATTATCTAACCATTGATTAAGAAGATGGTTTAATTTAAAACTAAAGTAAAATAAAACTTAACATAATAATGAATTAAGACAAATTTAACACAAAGACTAATCCAATATTAAATAACTGGTACCTAGGTAATGAATCCCCCTAAGATTTGTTAAGTGTTAACCCTTTATCATGCAATTCCGTTGTTGATCATTAGATTATCGAAAATCTTATTTTATGTTAATAACTTTCTGAACACTATTAACAAGTAATCCTCAATTAATTAATAGAAATCTCTTTCTAGTTAAAACTCTTAAGATTGCATTACTTTGGTTCGTGAATTTCTCTATTAGGTTTGACCCTAATATGAGGGATTTATATCAACGTATCTCTGGGTTTACATTCAACTCCTTCAAATTATGGTAGATCTATTCATATAAGAGGATTTCTCAATCCCAATCATATGAATCAAACATTAAATTAATATCCCAGAACTATTAATTCAAGAATTTAATCACTTAATTAAATCTTAATGAATCAATTAATTAAATTTAATTAAATAACGAAGTAACTCATAATATCCATCTTAACTTAAGGTTCATCCTATGTAGGCACTAATCAAAATTAGTTCCTAAACATAGAAAATGAAACCAACATAAAAAGTTCAAAAAAATAATAAAAAAGAAAAAGTCCATATATATGTAGATCCCCTTTCTCTATAATGAAATCCCTTTGAATCCTTGATGAAAGGTTGTTGTCTATCGTATCTCTTGAAGTATCTTCTTGTTTTCCTTATCCTAGCTTTAGAATCATGTCTGTAAAACTAACTTTGGTTGTGGCTTAAATACAACCACCTTTCTCTTGTCTCCTCTTCATAATTTCCTTTTATTTTACAAAATTATGGTTTTTGGATTATACACTGTCTATGACTCAGTTATGTGAGTGACCATATATCTCAAAAACCCTTTAAAATTAAAACTTTATATGTTCATATGAGCTTATATAAGCAAGGGACAAGGTTGTATATGTTACTCACACAGGTGTGTATCTCCAAACGGGTAAAAGTAGCATTTTTACAGTTTTACACATTTATAGTCCCTTACACGATCCCTGTACATGGCCATATATGCTACTCGTATGGGAATGTGCCTCTAAAACAACTCCAATTCTTCCATTTATGTCAAGATTTCCCTCGAATACTAAAAACATCATAAAACTCTCAATAACAAGTAACACATACTCAATATAGGCATAAAAACATAGTATAAAAATCATTTATCATATATTATTTCACTTATAATTTCATGCACTTGAGATAAGAAATCCATTCTATAAATAGATTTAGTATAATTAAAAGAAGTTGCATACAAACCTAGAGATAAGGTATAGATAAATCTGAAGAGAAAACCCCTAACTTTTACCTTGATTTCCACCTAAGATTACCTTGATTCTTTACATGCAAAATGGTGTGATGAAGAAGATGAAATGGAGAGAACATTAGAAAAGGAAAATTTGGCATTCAAAATGTTAAAAGCACTTCCCTCTCTCCTCTCTTATATGTCCATTTCATAACACACATGCTTCAATCCTATGGGTCACACATGCTTCAATCAGATTGGTAACACATGCTTTAATCCTATTGATCCATGTGTTGATTTTAGGAAAATTACACATTTGGCCCTTATTCTTTCTTTAATTCCCACCTTGGCATAAAATCTCATCAATTAATTTCATTCTCATCCATATTTCATGTCTAAGTATGTATGTCAATGCTGAAATGAATAAATTACTAATTTACCTATGTCTTTTACATTAAGTACCATTATGTCCCTTACTATGCTTACATTCACTTAATTCTTTATGTTCACTTCTTAATATACCCTAGACATGTTATAATACTTCTAAGGTATATTTTGGGGCCTTACACTAAGTTTAGATGACTTTATGACTCAATTTATCCATACTTCGTATAAGAGATTTTAAGTTATTGAAACCTCATTAAGGAATCAAAACGCTTGTATCCATAACTTGGAGAACAAGATTGATCAGTTTACGAAGTTAGTTTCTGAAAGACAATAAAAAAGTTTTCTTAGCAGAATTAAGAAAAATTCTAAAGACCAAATGATGACATTCACCCTTAAGAGTTGAAAGAAATTAAAAGTTAAGAACAAGACCCGAAGTGAGGAGGAGAATGATAAGAGGAGTCATAAGAAAGCTAAGGACATAAACCATCCTTTAAAAATCAAGGAAATCTAGCCTACCATCCAATATCCTACTAAATTGAAGAAAGATAACAGGGATGAGCAGTTTAATAAATTTTGTGAACTTTTTAAACAACTCCATATTAACTTACCTTTTGTAGGGGCTCTTTCGTAGTTGAAAAGGTAAACAAAGTTCTTAAAGGAGTTGCTATCTAACAAGATAAATTTAGAGGAGTTAACTATGGTGATGTTAAGTGGGAGATGTTCAACTATTCTACAAAAAAAGTTGGCTAAGAAGCTTAAATATGTAATGACTTTTACTATCACTTATTTAATTCGTCGTTTGTTATTAGAAAAAGCTTTAGCTAATTTAGGTGTTAGTATTAAATTAATGCCCCATAATTTATTCAAGAAATTGGGATTAGGAGAACCAATACCCACTATGATGAGCAGTTAGTTAGCAGATAGATTGGTTAAGTATCCTAGGGATATTATTGAGGATGTACTTATTAAAGTTTATACATTTATTTTCCCAGTTGATTTTGTGATCTTAGATATGGATGGGGATATAATAGGCATCTTTTATTCTAGGTTAACCCTTTCTAGCCACTATTAGAGCTAGAATTGATATTAGTGATAGTAAACTAGTGCTTAGGGTTAGAGAAGAAGAAGTTGCCTTCAAAATATCAGATTCCATGAAACATTCCCTTAAATATGATAAAGCTTTCTATTTTATTTATATAATTGAATTTTCAATTTTTGATGTTATATAAGGTGTTATTTTTAAAGATCCATTGGAGCTATGTCTCTTTTAAGGTTAAGAGGAAGATGATGAATAAAGAAGAAGTTTAATCTCCTCAAGCAACCTTAATTATGCATGGTATATCTAGTTAAGGACATTAAACAAACGCTGCTTGGGAGGTTACCTAAGAATTAAGAATTTTTTAAATTTAATTCTATGTATTGATTTGCTTAGATTTTAGTTCTAGGATTTTATTAATTATTAGATTCTTTTATGTTGAATAGACATCAGGATTAGGTTTTTATTTTAGTTTGACGAGCATCCTCAATGATTTTTCCTTTTTTATATTTTAATGGTGTGTTTTATGCAATTGGCTTGAGGTTAAGCTAAAATTTTAAAGTTTCCAAGAATTTAGAGGTGCATATAGTTGTTAGATATGCCCATGTAAACCCATTTTTATTGTTTTATGTTTAACAAAGGCTCAATGAATTACACTTGTCATTGCACATGTCCATATCTACTCTTGTGAAAATTTCAAATTTTCACACATAGGCCCAATGACTTATATGATTGTTAGACATGTCTGTTTCATATACAACATGTTATATAGACATGCTTATGTCTACTATAACATCCTCCTAGATGTTTAAGCAGTCTTGGACACACCCGTGTCTACAAACAATATAAATCTATGATTTTAAAAGCTCCATAGCCACCTCCCTTTCTCATTCACCCCATTCTTCTTCTTCACTTTTCTGTCCCTTGTGCAAACTCCTTTGTAACCTAGCTTGGCTATTTCATGCCATTTGTGACCATCTTATTTTCATTGCATTTTTGTTAGATGTTCTTTAATTTTTGGTGATTTTCATGATTAGGGTTTTAAACTTCTCCTAATAGCTATTATTTCCATTGAGCTGAAATTTGAATGATTTTTGAATTAGGATGAGCTAAATTGCAAGTTATTTTATGTATGCATTGTCCTAGGTAGTTGATAAATGATGCAGTTAGGTGGATAATGAGTGCTTTGGAATACCGTGATAAAATTGTTAAAATTTTTCTAAAATTAAAACTTTATTAAGATGAGTGTGATTAATATTGATTTCACTTAAAAACAAGAAAAATTCTAAGTATGGGGTATTTGATGTTCATGAAATATGCACATATTATCCTTAATATTTTGCTAAGTTCTCTATCCAAATTACTTTTGTTTAATTGATTTTATGTCTTTTTTTTAGGTAATTAAATAAGAATCTATTTGAGGATTGGTATATATAGGAATATTTCAAGATAAAATATGGAAAAAATTAATTGTTCTTAACATATTTTGATAGATGACCATATGCCAACCCATGTTCTTCTTAGCAAACTTGGAGATGAAGAAATGATCTAATACAATGTTCAAAAGTAAGCTACATGGCAGAGAGAAATTTTGGTAAAAATACATGAACTTGTCTTAGCTTATGTACCTCTTGAGAAAAAGCTATAGAATGGTACATGAACTAAGACATATATGTGTCTAAGCTTGAGTCCCTCTCCAAAATATTAATAGAAAGATATAAGATTTAGGAAAAATTCATGTCATAAACCATTTCTAGGGTAGAAAAATAACAAAAAATCATAAATTAGGGTTGTAATCTTTTTTTAACTTTTCTTTAATTCTAGACTAGTTTCTGTTAAGTTTAGCAGTTGCTTGCTCAAGGTGAGCCTAAGAACACGTAGGAAGGGTAGTTCTAATAGAGAAATATCGAAAGTATTCTTAAAAAAGTGATTACTAGTTAAGGATAGAGATTTTCATTATGGGATAAATTAGAATGAATGTTTTCCTCCCTTCAACTATTTTTTTAGTATTTTCTACTTTCATATCTATATTAGGTTAAGCCTTAATGGATTTTTTTATTCTTTTGATTTACTTTTCAATAAAGGTTTCTATATTTGAGATTTTTATGTGTTATTCTTTATACTGACCATATACAAGGTGGGGAGCTTAGGGAAGCAAGTAGGAGGATAAGCTAGAGAGGAAGGAAAGTTAAAAGGAAGGATGGTAGAAGCTAAAAAGAGGTCGGTTTACCAGAAGGTGTACTAGCTAGGGTTGATAACTGGGGAAGACGGGGTATCTATAGTGATCATTATTTATGATCTAAAGATAGAATTGTATAAATCTTCTAATTTCAAGTTAATACTTTGCGGGGTTTTTAAGAACTTAGCTCATTACGTATTAAGTTAATTTGATAGAGATATAGGTTAACCTATTTAGTAACAGGTGGCTTTATATTAATAAGAGGCAAATCTTTAGACTAAAAAACTTCTCTATTCTAAACGATATAATAGCTATAATTGAATAATTATATAAGATGAATTTAGGCAAAAATCTACTCTAAGTATTTCTTAATATTGATATTATTTTTTATTATTATGCAATGCTTTAATGGTGATCTAAAGTAGCTGGTATTTAGTTTAGTTTATTATTATAAATCAATTAACCAAACCCATTTTTATTATTGATTAGATAAAAAGGATTATAAGATTCTATACAAGTTATATCTTAGTATGATCAAACTCTATTATCATTTTGGTGATCTAAAGTAGATGGTATTTTGTTTATTTTATTATTATAAATCAATTAACCAAACCCATTGTTATTATTGATTTGATAAAATAGGATTATAAGATTCTATACATGTAATATCTAATTTTTTGAACATAATTAGGGTTAAAACTTCAACTATTGTAAATGAGTAATAGCATTGAGAGCATTTCATTCGCATACATATCATTAGCATACACATACGAATTATAATTTGTAGACATTACAAAGATAACTTATGCACTCAATTGATGTATTCTGGGGTATGAAAGTTTTAAAATGAATATGATCTGAATTGTGAATTGTTATGTCTTAAATTTTGGTTTGATTGGATTCGAATTAGTAATTTGGAATTAATTGTTATTAATTGGGAGAGTGATGAATTAACATGTACATTTGGATTAGGAAAAATGCCAAGTGGAAAAATAAATTGATACATGAAAAATTAGGGTTACTAAGCCTATAATTGAGTGACATTTGGTATAGTTAAATGAGTGACAAATGGATTAGTAATTAAATGAAAAATGGGCCAATATTGTGTGACATGTGGACTACATACAAGGAGACATATGGTAGGTTAAGGAGTGGACTAATGGCAACATATTAAGAAGATACATGACTTACATGACTTAAGACATATGTCTTTGTAAGTTGGTGACACCTAGCACTTAATGAAGCAAGATTCTACAACAAAGTTTTTGCTGTCTTTATTATTGTTTCACCACCAAAATTGTTCCTATCTTTTCTCTGTATTATAGTCTTTACCCTAGTTAAATTGTTACACAAAATCCACACTTTAATCCTTCACAAAATAGCCAAGAAATTAGCTTATTATTACCTACATTTTGCTACTGAAAATTAACCTATTTCACCTTGAGTTTGTGATGAATCATGCATGAATGGAGGGCTAGTTTAATATGAAGTTTTGGGCTGAAATTGGAAGCCTAACAAGTAACTAGAAATATGATCTTTATGATATGTTTAATAGAATGAGAATGATGCTTGAATTGTAATGAAATGTATATGGTGTTGGTGATGATATATGCTGGAATATGTTAAATGAACTTGGAAGTTTTTATGCTTGTTCTTAGTCTATGGAAACAGTGGAGTATAGGTTGTTATATGGATGAATTGAATTGGAATTTTATGTATAAAGAAGGTAAATTTATGTTAAAGAAAGATGTTAACATAGTGTTCTTGAA
>JANIIA010000008.1:20190060-20212181 GCA_027478495.1 Erythroxylum alaternifolium | reverse complement strand
AACATTGTTTTACTATTAAAGCAAAATGACGCCGTTTCACCTAGGGGAGAAATTAGGTAATGCGCATAAAACGACGTTGTTTTATGTTAACAATGGTGGGCGGGCCACGTGCCACGGGTCTGGCCGGTCCAACCGGCCCGTGGTCCAGCCCTTCCACGAGCTCCACGAGCCGTGGGCGACCCCTCTCAGCCTGTGGCCCGTGATGCACGGGTCGTGGCCCTGCCCGAAATTCTACAGGTCATTTCTACCAGACCCATGGCCTAGCTCTTGGGCCGGTTTGATCGGGCCAAACCGGTTAACCACGGGCTAGACTGGGCCGGGCCGAAATTGACAAGCCTACCAAACACTATATGAGGAAGTCAGAGTTTGACTTAATTAAGTTTTTAAAATTTTTAAGCATGAAGGACTTGCATAGATAATGCTCTGGTTTCGGAAAGAGCAATTTAGATGATGTGCTTGTGACCCTAGCATTAGCTTGGCTGTTAATCCAGATTATTGAGAATAAAAACTTTAAACAAATTTTACCTTCACACATTTTGATTTTCCCCAATTTAATGGCGTAAAATTCTCTGTTCCTACTATTCCATTCTAACTCAGTGTTTGCTCCAATACGACGTTGTTTTATGCACATTTAAATATAAAACGACATTGTATTGAGACAAAAATAGGGTTAAAATAGACTAAAAGGAACATAAATCTGAATCTTAATTCAATATAGTTTAAGTTGAAGCCAAATTCTCTGTCATTTTTCAAAATTTCATGATTGTTCAAAGTTAGCCTATATTATTGATGAATACACTGTAAAGTTCACTATACAAGAAAGGAAATACTTTGGGATAACATACATGGTAAAAAGAGATACTATTTTTCTTATTTCCTAAAAGAGAACTCGAACAATTATTTTAGTCCAATTTCCACTTCATCAATTTAGGATTCCAATTATCACATAGCCAATCCATCTACCCTCCATTTTTCACTCAACTATATATTCTATAATACACCGTTGGTGAGTCATAAACAATTGTCAAGAAGATGCCTTCAAATGTATCATGATGAAATCAACACTACAATTTGCTATGACTTGTAATTTAAAAATGACTAATCTTGTTTGTTCGAAATATGTTAAAGATTTAAGTTTAAATTCAGAAATTTGGATTATACATCATACAAAAGAAAACTCGTCCAAGAAGGACACGATTTCACTACTAAACCAAATGTAGATGAGATCCTCTATGCCAGAAACCAAATTCCTACTTTTACCAGAAATCTCATCCACCTTACTGTTGTGGGACACACAAAAAAGAGGTGGATAAAATCTTCTGACATAGGGCAAGAGCTAAGTTTCTGGCGCAGAAGATCTCATCTCAACCAAACATAGTATCACAATTACGAAAGATTTTCCTATCAATTTTCGTTTTCCACTTCCCGGTGAAGTTTAGTAAATTTTCATATAAAATGGCATCTTTGATTTCTTCTAACAAAACTGTTCAAATTTATTTCGGGAACAATATGGCAATTTTAGCATGAACATTCTCCAAAGTGTGATCTTTTGTAACTTATTAACTTTATTTATAATACATTTACAAGATTTTATTTTTCCCAAAAAAAAAAAAATTCTGCAGACTACATCGAGTTGGCTTTTCCAGGAGAGATCATATATTCCTACCGGTGAGTCTGAAGATTGAAGGTTGTTCAATTTACAGAATAGGCTATGTGTTTTAGCTCAAATTGTATAATAGTAATTGAGCAGTGCTTATTCAAGCAATATAAATAAGGTAACAGGTGATTCCCTCCTCCAAGCCGCAGCTGATAGCTGTAATTTTTTTACAAGTATGCATTGCTATAATATATGCAGTTTATATAGTATAAACTGTACCAACCTCCAAAAGTGCAGCATGGGGGATGTTAAGTGCCACATGAGGTTCTCTGCAATTTCTATCAAGGAAAACGTAAATCAAAATCAGGAACCTCTTGAAAATGTTTCTGCTATCACGAACTGCTAAATGGGATTGGCCCAAAAAATATGCTGTACCACTCTCCCTAGCATCGACCAGTTCTTGCAGCTCCTCCCTAACAGGTGCAGGCATTCGACGGCTAATTTCAGGTAGCATAAATCTTACCTTTTTACTCCTGACTTGTACAGTTCTTTCAACCAAATCAGAAGCTGTGTTGATCTCAATTTCATTGTTATTCACTGTTGGTACAGATAATGTGGACGGTGAATCATGTAAAGGAATTAAAGCATTTCCCTTCAGTGATGATTTTGGAATAAACATCATTCTTCCTTCGGGGGATATCTGGGACTCTGTGTCATTCTCTTCCAATGTAATGAATTCTCCGATCGAGTGGATGATCTGCTCCTCAAAGTCATCTGTATCCCTAACTTGGTCGCAAAAACCATATCTCACAATGCATCTGTAAATCTTGTCCTCTCGGGCACCCACCCTGCCGACAAGATACCGCTCACTTGAGGGCACATGAGGCACTGATAAGGACTTAAATGACACAAAAATCAGCACTTGATGAAATGCAGGAAGGTTTGTTATAAAATGTGAGAAAAACGCTGGGATTCCTGTTGCTATATCCGTATAGATGAAGCCAATTCCAGGTACTCTAGAAACTCCGAGGCCCATTCTAAGACCTGTAAGCCATTCTGCAGGCACCTTGTTTTGCAAATCAAACTCATATTTCTTCCTAGTTCCGTAATTCCAAGCAAGCATGATAGTCAGTAACAACGCTAGCAGGAGAGCTAGATACCAAGCCCCTTTATGAAAACTCAGCAAACATGCTGATAGATACATCCCCTCAATAAAACCAAAGAACAATAAGAAACATCCAGCTGAAAATAAACTCTTCTTCCAGAAGAAAACAATTACAAGTGACATCAGGCAAGTTGTCACTAACATACCAGAAACAATTGCCAAACCTGTATAAGATGTAAGCAGAATAAGTTAGATGAATGAGAGAATATACTCAAAAGTATGAGGAAAGTTCCTTTGCTTCGATCCCATCATTAGGATCAGTGTCGGAAACCAAATGAATTATTTGAATTTCATCATGGGGCAAAAGTTCCTTTGCTTCTATCCCATCATTAGGATCAGTATGGGAAACCAAATGAATTATTTGAATTTCATCATGGGCCACATGGCCCAATGAATCCCCGTTGCCCATAGACTTCTAACTACCACCATATTATCACTCTTTCAAAATCTGTTAGGCTGCTTATTTTGAGTTTTCAGGTTCTTATAGACCACAATTGCCTTGTTATTTCAAAGATGGAGAAGCTAAGGAATATCTAGAAATAGAAAGGAAGGAACAAGATGTTGATTAAAAGCCATACCTGCTGCTTTTGCAATTCTCTGTGTGTCATGAAAACCAATAGTTACAGTTAGGCTAAGCAGCATTAGTAACCAGTTGACATCTGGAATATAAACCTGTCCCTGTCGCTTATCCGATGTATGTATAACTTTGACTCTAGGAAAACATCCAAGTGCAAGGCACTGGTTTATTATGGAGAAGCTAGCTGTTATTGTTGCTTGGCTTCCTACAGCTGAAGCGAGCAGTGATAGGACTACGAATATATGTCGAACATGATCTGGATATATCATGCTTCCCCAATTAGAAGTTTGCTTTCAAGTTGGCCAAGCACCAAAAAGGGAAAGAAATATACAACTTACTTGGTACAGATGTGCTGAGGTTATTAAAATCTTCTGCATTTAAATTTTTGGAGATAAATGCTGCTTGACCAGCGTAGCATAAAACTAGAATTGGGTATATCAAGCAAACAAATGAAAACTGCACAGTAACACCATAGACAGAATGATTTTACTTCTTCCAATATAGCTTGTAACACAACAACAGAAGTATCTGGTTCAATACCTTGATTGACTTCTTTGAGAAATGACCTAGATCAGCAAACATTGCCTCTGATCCTGTAGGAGGGAAAATGAGTAAAGTACAGGCTAAAAATATTAGCAACTACATAAACTAGAGGTTTCAGAATCATTAACATACATAACCAACATATTCAGGGGTTGAGGTAAAAGCAACAAGGTCCATGATGACTTACCTGCTACACAGAGGAGAATGCTACCTAATGATCTCAAGCTTTTATAATCAAAAATTTTAATGAATCTAAACATGTGCACTGGGGAGATAGCTGAGAGGATTTCAGGATTCCAATGGAATACATTATACAGACCCACTCCGCCAACAACTATAAGCCATGTAATGACAACTGGAGCCAACGCAAACCCAATCTTATGGGTTCCATAGTGCTGCAGCATGAAGATGCAGACTAATATGACACAAGCAAAGGGGACTGGAACATCTGGAAAAAAGTATTACATTGTAAGTAATCACTACTTTATGTAGCATGCTATCCCTAATATTTAATTAAGATGATGGAAATAGAGGGAAAAAGAAGCTAAACAAATGATGGCAATAGAGGGATAAAGAAGTTAAACAAACTATAAGGTAAGATATTTCCACTGAAATTGATTTAGAATCCATGTGAATGTATGTTTACCTCCAAAGAAAAAAATTCTCTCATATCAACAGGCAGCATTAATTTTTACAACATGATATAGACTTTAACTACAAAGCTAGCAACTTTCCTCTAAATATCAAGTGTTTACAAAAGAAACAAACGTAGCTGTGCTTTTCACAGAGTGGAAACTAAGGTGCCATTCCCGTTTGCTATCTAGTTCAAAGGCGCATGTCACTATCTGGAAGCCATATTGTGGTACTTAGAGGTGCAATTGTTATCATCATCAGCTATCAGATGCACAAGAAACTTACATGCATTAAACTTGGGAGGTACAGGATAGGGTTATTTGGAAATGCCGCCAAGAAAAAAAGAAGATATAACAATTATTTTTCCAAAGCATCTGAATATATACTTTCCATCACTTTTAAGGTGGGAAAAGAGCATCATGTTTAGAAGAATAATCAAATAAAAAAATTTAAAAGAATAATGACAAAAATTAGATCCAAATGAGTTCAATTAAATAAATTTTGTGTCAACCCACAAAGATATATACCAGAATGCAAGCTATCATTTCGATCATTTTGTCCTACCAAAGAGTAATAAAAACAATATTCTGCAAGTAGAACATTCCCAAGCTCTAATGTGACGTTTGATAAGGAAAAACATTAGCAGAGCCAGAATTAAAGGTCACATTCACAATGGAAAGAAATAAGGTTAACGTGACACTATCCTCGTAGCCAAGGCTATTCACTCTCTTCAACACGATTTTAAGTAGAGATTGTAAATGCTTAAATGATTTACATAGAACAGAGAAGAGTTGTTAGCCAACAACATGCATGTTTTATATGGTATAGAAGAAGTGTGAACTAATAAATCCAATAGCAAAAAAAACACAATCCCACTTCCAACCTATGCCATAGCTAAGAGGAGACAGGAAAATTGATAATCTGTTAAGGATGACTTTGTGGGAAAAGTTTACTCGCAGCACAAAAAAAGAGGCTAATAGGACAGTCATTAGCAAGTTTGCTTTCATTTTGTTTTGTTTTATTTTTTTTCGTATTTTAAGGGCTTTTATAGATTACATTTCCTATATTGGTTGGGATTCTATTTTCAGATTTATACCTAATTTGGAGTCCAAATTAGGGTTGTGCATTTTTCTCTTAAACCTATTTAAAGGTTGTGACGGTTAATAAAAAGGCAAGCAGACTTTTGTCAAAACAGATAGTCGCCACATGAGAAAAATAGTAGTGGTACAAGACCCTGTCAAGGATAGATCTCTTCTTGTGTTGGCATAGGTTCTTAAGAGAAAGGAAAGAACACGACCAGGGAAAAGGGGTAGAATTATCGTGTCTCAACCTATGACTAGATCCTATGCTAAGGTAGATAACAACTTGGTATCAAAGCCACCTATCATGGGTGACTTGAAAAGCCTAGTTAGCAAGCTGGAGGCTTTTATGCGAACCATGGTCATGAGGCAGCAGGCACTGGAGAAGCAGCTCACACAGCATGTCCGTAAATCGGGAAAGCATGCAAGAAGGGACAATGTTGGTGGTTCTAGCAGTGGCAACTAAGAGAACCGAAACTATATAGAAGAGAGAATAGACTGGCAGATCAAGGGTCTCAATTTTTCACATTGTCTCTAACCAAACACCTTAACAAATCTCCTAAAATTCTACTCACCACCTTTGTATGTCAATCGGTTTAGGGATGGAAAGAACTTGAAAATTGAAGCTTAGTGTTCAATGTTTTCCATAGAGTTCCCCAAAAATAACATAAACTTTACGTCACGATTAGAGAGATGGTTAAAGGTAATTCATAGAGACCTACAAACTCTTTGAAGAATAGCACTATGGTCAACATCATAAGTCTTGACCAATATATTTGAAAATGATTTCATAACTAAACCACATGGCTTCTCTACAACATAAGCATCAAGAATATAACTATTGATGTTTGTTGTAGTCAGATGCACAAGTTTGCCATCATTGTTGAATTTTGACTTTGTAAGTGCACTTATAGCTTCTCCTTTATTCCTATGTTGTACTAATTTTGTATCTTCATTCAAGTCTACTTCTTCTTCATCAACAATACCAAGGACATCATCGAGTTTTGAATTAGCAAGCTTCGAAACTCTAAGTAGTTCTTGGTTAATCTTTTCAGCCCCCTGTTCTGTTATATTAGCTTGCTGTTCGATTCTTTCAGCCTGCTGCCTTGTTGTTTCTACCTGTTGTCCTTGTATTTTGATTTGTTGTTCATGGGTTTCAGCTTAATTTTCAAGTGTTTCAACCTCTAGTTTAGGTGTTTCAGCTTGCTCTTTAAGTGTTTGAACTTGTTGTTCAGTCGTTTCAGCTTTAGAGTTTGCCAAAGAATCCATTTGGTTATGTTTTTCTACCTTAACTACCTTCATAGGCGTCAAAACTATCTTCTTTCCATGAAATATAAAATGATAGGTGTTAGCTTTTCCGAAGTGCTGCACATCTCGATCATAAAACCATGGTCGCCCAAGTAACATGTTGAATACTTTCATAGGAATGACATCACACCAAACAGAGTCCTCGTATATTCCTAATTTGAAAGATACCAAGCACCTTCGAGCGACTAGTATAGTACTATCATCTACCCAAAGAACTTTGTTGGGATTTGGGTGTTTCTCTGTGAGTAAATTCAATCGCTTCACCATCTTCTCAGATACCACATTCATATTGCTTCCTCCATCAATAATAAGCTTGCATATTTTATCTCCGCATCTAACTTAAGTAAAGAAAATAGCAGTACGAAGCCATTCTTCTTGTTCTTCCACCTTAGGGGTTGTAAGTACACATCTCACTACATTAATATTTGTAGGACTAGCTAATTCATCACTAGAGTCTCCTTCCAACTCCTCTCCAACTTCATTCTCACATACGTACTCACCAAATTCTTCCTCTGCTTCTTCTCCCATCATATGCAAAGCTTTAGTAGGACATTCATAAACAAAGTGGCCCCTCCCATTGCATCAAAAGCATTTCTTGTCATTGTTGCCCCCTATCATCCCAATCTCCACTATGGCTTTACCTTTAAATTTTGTAGTTGTTTTGCGGTGCAAATTTTGATGTATTAGGTGTTGGCCTAAAGTTTTGCACCGTCGTAGTACTCTTCAAGTCGAACTACCCGACTTGACTCGAAACTTTTTAGTTACTTGTTGTCCTTAAAGCCAAGTAATATGCATCTTCAAGGTTATAAATCCTTTGCATTATCAGCTCCTTGCGAATTTCTACCCTTAAGACATTTTTGAAGTGAGATATAAGTTGTTGTTCTGACTCTATTCTTTTACAACGGATAGAAAGTTTATCAAATATTTTTGTGTATTCAGTTACAAACATAATCCCTTGTCTAAGGGTTGTGAGTTGATCTTGGAGCTCTTTTTGATAATGAAATGGTAAGTATTTTTCCGATAACTTCATCTTCATCTCTTCCCAATCAACAATTGGTGGCTGGGTTGTTTTTCAAAGTCTATCCTCTATCGATCTCCACCAAATTTTAGCTTGTCCAACAAGCTTCATCTTTGCGAACCAAACTTTTTGATCTTCTGACATCTGATACCAGTCAAAGAAATCTTCCATTGCTACTGTCCAGTATAAGAACAGGTGTGGATCCATCTTTTAGGCAAAATCAGGTGCTTCAACACAAATTGTCTTACTAATGTCATCGAGTTCATTGTGTGTTTCAACTCTATCGTGGCCTTTAAAGGCTTGCATGCACTCCCTATGTGTTGCTGGTTGATTTCTTTATCTTAGATCTATCGGTAGGTGTTGATTTCCTAACCCCATTTGGTGTTGATTAGTGTCAATCTCTTCGTTTTGGATTTCACTTTCTCTACCCTCACCATCAAGTATAGTTTGTTGTCTGATATGATTTTTCGGACTAGTCCTTCAAGCACCTTGTGATCGAGGGTTAGTAAGGTCCAATCTTTCTATAGCTCTTAGAAGTATCTCATCCCACTCCTGGTCGCTGAATATTCCTCTATATACCCTTCCGCTACGCATCGCCATTGTGAACCAAAGCTCTAATACCAAATTGATGTAGAAAAAATAGAAGAATTATTAACTAAACTCACAAATTTAGGAATATGGTTGATATTAGGCTGCTGGAATATCAGGTTTCAAAGTTGGATTTAGGCTAAGAATGTAGAATTTTCAAAGTTTTTATGGCTGGAATTTTAAGGCTTGATTGCTGGAAATTTAGGTTTAGGACTTCAGCATTAATATGGCTGGAGTATAGGTTTGAGACGGCTAGAATGTAGGTTTAAGAGGGCAGGAATTTAGGTTAGGGTTGCCGGAATTTCGTGAAGAACACAAAGAAAAGATAGTAGGAAATTAGGAATCACTCCTAGGGATTATGCTAGGGTCTAAGAATCACTCTTAGGAGAAAGCATCACACCTTCTAGTTGAAAAATGAAAGTTGTAGAAAAATTCCAAATTGCTTCCTATTAATGAAAGGCTAAGTACATATATAGACAGTTCTTAGAATCCTTGTTCAAGTAGGAACAGGATTTCTAATTTAAATCCTATTATAATGGAAATTCTATAAATCCTATACAACTAGGATAACATATTCAAATAAGAATAACATAATATTGCTACTTCCTATCTAATAAGGAATCCTAATACAATCTGGATTTGAACCTTTATCTTTGATGTCAATTCAATCCCCAATCTTCATTCCACCAAATTAAAGCTTGTGGTTGATTAATCTTTCCTATTTTATTTCTCTTATAAACTTTAAGTTCTTTTGCATTACTTTCAAGGGCAGAGATGGTAAAAAGGACTAAGGGGTTGTCTCTTAACTATAACGAATCCTACTCAGCAGAACACAAGTGCAAGAGGCCTTTTTACATTGAAGTGTCAGACTTAGATAGTGAGCAAGAGGAAGAGGTGGTAGGCCAACCAAAGATTTTGTTACATGTTATAAGTGGAATCTGCAGCTCAAAAACGATACAATTGCAAGCGTCAGTAACTGAGTGGCTGATGTGGGTATTGGTGGATTCTAGGAGCACCCACAATTTCATCTAGTATGAAGTGATACCAAAGATTGGTATTACATTGAGGGAGCAACCAAGGTTGCAAGTGGTGGTGACCAATGGAGAAGACGTACCTAGTTTTGGTACCTGCAAGGTGGTAACTCTACAAGTTTATTTTGATTCCTTTACAATTGACCTTTATTTTATTCCTTTGGATGGTTTTAGGGGTTAAATGCCTGCATACATTGAGGCCTATACTCTAAAACTTCACATCTCTAACAATGAGTTTTGAGCTGGATGGCAAGAAGATGCAATTGAAGGGGCAGGTTTCGCGTGCAGAACCAAGAGTAGCATTACTGAAGGGACAACATTTGACTCTATAGCAATGGAGAAATTGTTGGCAGAATTTTCAGATTTGTTTGTAGAACCTTCAGGGTTTAGAACCTTCAGGGTTACCTTCCAGTCGAAACTATGATCATAGAATTCCATTAATGCCCGGATTCGGGCCGATAGTGTGGCCTTACCATTATCCTCACCTTCAAAAGGATGAAATAGAAAAGCAATGTGAGGCCATGCTATAACAAGGAATAATATGGGCAAGTCGATCTCCTTTTTCTTCAACGATACTATTAGTGAGGAAACATGAGGGGACATGGAGATTTTGTATGAACTATAGGGAGCTTAACAATCACATGGTGAAGGACAAGTTTTTGATTCCAATAGTGGATGAGTTGTTGGATGAGCTATGTAGAGCACGGTATTTCACAAAATTAGATCTTCGTTCAGGATACCATCAAACCAAAATGGACACCGAGATATAGAGAAAAAAGGTTTTAGAACACGCGATGAGCATTTTGAATTCTTGGTAATGCACTTTGGGTTGACCAATGCTCCCCCTATTTTTCAAAGTTTGATGAATGTTTGACCTTATTTGCGCAAGTTTGTTCTAGTCTTCTTCGATGACATTTTAATATATAGTAAGACTTGGATTGAGCATATTCGGCACATGCATTTAGTTTTTCAATTGCTACAAATTCACCATCTTTTTCTAATGAAATCCTAGTGTACATTTGGAGAGACTTAAGTGTCATACTTGGGTCATGCTATTCATTGTGAAAGAGTGGAAGCAAATGTAAGTAAGATTAAGGCGATAATTGATTGGCCAGTACCTAGAATCGGCCAAGGCTCTCAGGGGTTTCCTGGGTTAGCAAGGTACTACAGGAAATATATAAAAAATTATGGGTAAGTAGCAGCATCTTCGACTAACATGTTAGAGAAGCATGCATACCAATGGGGGAATTAGGCCCATTCAGCCTTCTTTAGTTTGAAGAAAGCTCTTTTTGAAGCCCTTGTTCTAAGGTTACCTACTTTTGACGAAGATTCGTGGTGGAGTGTGATGCTTCTAATAGTGGATTTAGGGTGCGTTCCTACAACAACAAGGCCACCAAATTGCATTTTCCAGCAGAAAATTGGCAGATTGCCATTGATCGCAAGGTGAGAAAGAGAGCTTATCGACATTACTAAAGCCATGATTCACTAGGGACCGTATCTCTGAAGGAAGCATTTTCTCATCAGGACTGATCACTATAGCCTAAAATTTTTGTTGGAACAAAAGTTAACCTCTTCGCCTCAACAACATTGCATCAATAAACTTATGGGTATGGGTTTTGTGTTCAAGGTGGAGTACAAGGCGGAAAAACTCAACCTAGCTGCTGATACACTTACCCAATGTGATGAGCAGGATGGCCAACTCTTTTCTATTTTTATGCCACAACCTGACATTTTTTATGCCCTTTGGCAAGAAGTGGAAGCCTCAAATAGCTTGAAACAGCTATGGGACAACATAGAAAAAGGGGAGGCCGAAGCTGTTTGGGAAGTGAGAGATGACTTGATCTTTTTTAAGGAAAAGGTCTATTTACTGCCCACTTCTCCTCCAATGCAAACTATCTCAAGCATCCATAATATGACCCATGAAGGGGTCCAAAAGGCCTTGTAAAGGGTGCTCAAAGATTTCTTTTGGGTATGAATGAAATCAGCAGTGGCTGAATTTGTACAAAGTTGTCTAGTGTGTCAATGCAATAAGTGGGAGAACCTACATCCTCTAAAGCTCCTATAGCCTCTTATGGCGCCCCAGCAGGTGTGGGCTGATATTTCATTAGATTTTACTGAAGCATTACCCAAGGTTCAAAGGAAGTTAGCTTTGATGGTGGTTGTAAACAGATTTTCCAAATATGCCCAAGGTTCCAAATATGCTCACCCTTTCACTACTCTATCTGTGGCTCATGTACTTTTTACAAAAGACTTTCATTTGTATGGGTTACCTAAGACAATTGTTTCCGATTGAGACAAAGTCTTTATGAGTCTCTTTTGGAAGGAATTGTTCCATTTGTTAGGAACAAAGTTGGCATTTTCTTCAGCTTATCACCCACAGTCAAATGGCCAGACCGAAATTGAAAATAGCACCATTGAGATTTACTCCATTGTTTTACGGACAACAGGCCAAGACAATTGGTGAAATGGGTTTTGTAGGCAAAGTATTGTCACACCACATCTTTTCACTCTTCCTTGCAAGCTACACCATTTTAGGTGGTGTATGAAACGGATCCTCCGAGTTTGCTTGATTATCTGGCTGGTTCCACCTGAGTGGAGGCAATGGATCGGGCTCTTTAGTAGAGGCATACAATTTTACAGTCAACAAGGGAGTGTTAATTGCAAGCCCAACAACAAATGAAGCTTACATATGATGCTAATCATCGAGAGATCTCTTTTGAAGAGGGTGATTTGTGGTTGAAGTTTCACACTTATCAGCAACTTTCGGTAGGGAAGAAAGGACTTTACAAGTTGTCTCCAAAATATATTCGTCCTTATAAGTATTGTAGAAAATCTGTACAACATTCTACAGGTAGGAGCTACTACAAAAGAGTCATATCCATGATGTTTTTTATGTGTCCTTGTCAAAGAAGTTTAAGGGTGATTTCCAAGTTCAATAGCTATACTACCAGTCTTCCATGATGGCCAATTGGTGCCTATTCCTCACTTTATTGTCCAATCCAAGCTTAACAGAGGTAGACAGGAGGTGTTGGTGCATTAGGTGGACATTTTGGTCGAAAATTCTACAAGTGAAGATTTGGCCACTCTTTAGGAGGTTTACCCAGAGTTAGAGCTTGAGGACAAACTTAAAGTCAGGGAAGGGAGTCATGTTGAGGATGTCTTTATAGAAAAAGTTTACTAGCAGGCATGACAACCGTTAACAAGGCTGGTTTTATTTTGTTTTGTTTGATTTTCTTTCGTATTTTAGGGATTTTACAAATTATGTTTCCTATTTTTATTGGAATTCTATTTTCAAACTTTATAACTAATTAGGAGTCCTAATTAGGGTTGTTGATATATCCCCTTAGCCTATTTAAAGGCTATATTTAAAGGCTATGATGGTTAATAAATAGGCAAGCAAACTTTCATCAAAACAAGCAGTCGCTAGACGAGAAAAACAATAACTGTATGAAACCCTATCAAAGATCTGTCTCTTCCTTGTGTTGGCATAGGTTCTTCAAAGAAAAGGAGAAAATGGCGAGGGCAACAGGGGTGGCTTTTCCTATGTCTCAACCTGTGACTAGATCCTATACTAAGGCACATAACATAATCATAAAGAGTTAGTGACTTCCCAATAGTTCAATGCTAATGTTTGAAAATTTGAGAAGAAAACTTAGGCTCCTACATGTTCCAAAATCCCAAATAAGCCCACATTTTGAGATCTATATGTTCCTCATTCATTTCAAGGTAAACTTGTTTTTATTAGAAAGTTACATGCCAAATTTGGTGAATTATTCTTAGTTAACCCCACTTGAAGGAAAGCAGGGACAGAAAGATAGGGAGGCCACACTTTTCCCTTTATTATCCAATATGAATAAATCTTGGAATTTTTGGCGTCAAATTGAGTAGGCATGTCAATGGGGGCGGCCAACGGCCCGGCCCACCCGCGGGCTGACCGGCCCGCCATTTGTTTTTTTAAGTAAAAAAATTTCAAAACGACGTCGTTTTGGAAAAAATGGGTGAGCTATGGGCCAGTCTAGGCCAATTTTACCATCCCTAAAATTGAGAAATTCCAATGAATCCACATGCCAACCTCTAAAAAAAAAATTAGCTTAGCAGTTCACCGTAGAGAAAAACTAACAGTCATACAGGTACGCTATGCATAAAGATATCTTAGGTTCGTTGTTCTTTACATCTGCAGTAGAGCACATTGATCAGTGAAGTATGATATCTATAAAGATAAAGTCGACAATTTATAGAAAGAAACGAAAGGAAAGAAGGTTCAGCTACGTATGGACTGGTTACTTACATGTTTTTAGAGCATGTGATATGGACTTTTGTGTCTTTGGCGAAGATGAATCTGGAGGGAACAACACAATTTCATCAAGTGATGTTGATAACAAAGGAGTGATGTGATTATAAGGAAAAAGAATTTATCTTCTAGCAATCATCAGTCAATCTTAAAGCTATTTCTTACATTTTATTTCTGCAAGTGATCTATGAAGACTTGATGATGCTGCTAACACTGGTATGGGTATAGGTGTTAGCAACTAAGCAACCCGTGAAAAGAAGAAACAGACCATGTCTTAAGAAATGAACATGTATACAAACCAGAAATTGATGGAGTAAGGACCGCATCTCCAATAATCATGCAAGCACCAAGTAATGCTGCTAAGAGCAGAAACTTTTTGCAAGTTTTGTGGTTTTCAATGGCCCTTTTGGCCCTTGATCTAATCTTGCTCCCGGAAGAACTATTTTCCTCATGGTTCATAACTTCGTTAGCATTTCCATCACTCGGAAGAAGACCAAATTTAGCATATCTACACAGTATTGAGTACAAAGCAAAAGGACCACCTGGAAGGAGTAGTATGTTAAAATAATGCTAAACACTGCATTTGTCAAAAATAATCTTTTAGCAGGTATTAAGGCAATTACCCTCTCCGTCTTCGTCAGTGCTTAGCACTAAAAATGCATACTTTAGTAAAGAAATGGTGGTCAGAGTCCAGAAGATGAAGGAGAGATATCCATATACAGTCTCTTTTGAGTTGAATTCCTTTAATTCAATTGTGCTAAAAACATAAAGGGGAGCTGTACTCAGTCGACCATAAACAACACCCAGACTTTGGAATGAAAGAAGAAGTATTTGCCTCCATGTCTCCCTCTGTGCATTATTGAATAAAAAGATTGAATGATCAAAAACAAAAAGAGAATTTAACTGCACAGTTCAGCAGCCCATCTTACCATTATATAGTAATAATTATTGAAAAGTGAAAACCACATTCGATATGCAACTCAAATCCAATTACTAATACTAAAATTTTGAGGTCCTAAAGAAATAAAACATTCACCTTTCCACATGAATATCATCTTCAAAGCCCCAACTTACACTGTCCCAAAAACTGAAGCAATCGCTTTAGAAGGAATGGACATGTCTGCACTGCAAACACTCCCTCACATGTCTCATTGCTCATGGCATATAATGCTTGCATAGGTATCAATTGCAACAATCTCTTATTCTCTCAAAAAAAAGAAAGAGAAAAAAGTTTCCTTCAGGCTTATTCTCATAAGGAAGCCATAATAATGCAGCACAGTACTAAGATATTATTCCCACTTTTACCACAAAGTAAATTTTTATTCTTTAAATTTCATCCAATTAATGCTTTTTGTATGATTGAGAATCTTGTGAAAATAGGAAAGGAGGTACTGTGATTGTACAAGAACCATACTTTTTCAAGTTTTCAAAATGAAAAACCAATTCAATCTTCCGAGGTTCTGCCATCTTTACTACAGTCCCTCCAGCTTGTCCTCACCTTCCCTTAATTTTCTCTAAACCCTTTCTCAAATAATTTTCCTTTCCCTCACTATTTCCTCAATTTCCTTATACTGGTTAAACTAAAGTCGCTGAATCAGAAAGTCATAGCCATGATGTGGTTTAATAGTACAAGAACACAACACCATGAGATAGCATTTAAACAAAAGAAACGATTAGAAACACACACAGAGAAGCCAAGAAAGGAAGAGAGAATTCACCTTAAAACGACGGGGAACAGCATCTGTGGTCTGCTCCAGATTCATAATATTTTTGTTTTCTTCTTTATCAGAAGAAAAGGAAATGGGTATAGAGTTGCAATGCTTTAAACAACCAGAAAGAAGACTAGGAAGAAGTAGAAGGACGATGGTTCCAATGCAGTACATATAAAATTAAAAGGAAAGGAAAGGAAAGACATCGAAGGCGATGCAAACTGAGTGAAATATTTGAACTGGGAATTGCTCTGTTTGTGGTCATCTGTTTAAAATGAGGAGAAGCTAACGTTCACGTTGTTATGCTGTTTCTTGTTAATATTTACATCGACTCTCGTGTCTCTTCACTCTTGTCTTGTCGTGACTTTGATGTCCATTGTGGACAAAATCGAATTACACTTGGGATGGGGACTGCCGATTTAAATAAGCAACACTGCTTCCGCGCAACAACGAGGGCGATGAGTTCCCTTTTTTTTCATTCTTTTTATTTTAACGTGAATCTCCCCCGGAGAAAACATTAAAATAGTATAAAAACCAATCTTGACGGGATCTTTTTGGGTGAAGAAAATTGATATCAAAACTCCGGTTTAATTTATTACGTTTATGTCATGTTTTATTAAATTTTATACATATGTTTATATAGATAATATATAAATATATGAATAAAATTTAATAGAGAGTAATTAAAATAGAGGATCCGATATAAAGAAACTCATGAATATTTCATATAAATATATGAATAAGACTTAACGAAACAAAATTAGAATAGAATAACATGATCAGAAGATTTGACGTGAAGAAAATCACAACCAATTAGCTGATAGAAAGTTCAAACTCTTAAAACAGTTAAATGGTATAAAAACAGTAATGTTGTATAATTTTAAGATAAATCTTGTTAATTAATATTATTTGTATAGTATCCTCAACTAATTTAAATAAATTTATACCTAATATAGATAATGATGTATTTAATTAAGTGAAATCCCAAATCAGAAGTAAAGATTTTAATAGTTAGTTGTACATTTTCTACATTACATTGAATTTTCATATATAAAACAATGTAAAGAATACCGTGTTCAATAGTGGCAGAGCCAGAAATTTTCTGAAGCCGGGGTTGATTAGACAGCGATGGACTAGTGGCGAAGACTTCCAGCAAATTCAACATTAATTCAACATAAGGAATTTAATAAATAATAATAATAATAATAATAATAACAATAATAATTGATTGGGAATTTTAACCCTTATAGAGGTAAAATTTATTTTTGAGGCCTTCATGGAAGTTGTAGGTCTAGAAGTCCTCTTTAAAACGGTCTTTGAATGACCTTAATCCGATATTTGTAGTGAAAATTATGCCCTTTTTATCAAAACAGGTGGAGAAAAAAGAAAGGAGAAAAGAGGAAAGTCGCAATCGCAACTTGTTGCGATAGTGACTTTCGTGAAGATCGCGACTTTCGCGACTCCTCTAACTTTGTACAATTATTATTTTGGCGTCGCCCATAATTGAGAGTCAAATAGAGGGCTTTCATCTTATTTCTCCTGTTCTTGCATTTCATGGTGTTGGGTAAGAGAAGAATAATTAATTGGACAATATGACATAATGCAAAGAATTGGTTTTAATTTCTTCACATTCAGAAAGAAATCTTGACACCAGCTGTTGAGGGAATACTCAATGTTTTGTGCTCCTGCAAGAAGAATTCATCTCTAAGGCGTGTGGTTCTCACCTCATCGTCATCAACAATACGAGATTTTGACCCGAAAATATCCCTTGATGAGTCATCATAGAGCTCTGTGGATCTTTGCAAGAAACTGCAGCTGTTCCTCTCTGTAGTTTTCCTCTTTGCAGGGGTTTGGCCAGCCCCCGCTGGCTTGGGGGCTTATCCCCATGTGGCTCCACCCCTAATCCCAATTATAATTTTACACGTCATCAAATTTACAAGCTTATACTTTATTATTATTAGCATTAGTGACCTAATATATCTAACCTTGCGAAGTTGGAAATCAATTAATTAGTGTTTATTGAGTTTGACAACATTTAATCTAGATCTAAATTTTATATCTTATTTTTCTAATAAGATTCAACTATTTGATAATGTAATTTCACAATTATATTAATGCAATTTAACATAATTATCTACTCATAATAATGCAATTGCTAAATCTATGTGATATAATTATATTATAATTGCTTCTTTTGAGGAAATAAAAAGGAAAGAGAGGGGGAAATTTTGTTTTAAATATTTCATAATTTAGAAATCTCTTTTTCTAAGTTGTAAAATATTTAAGTACTAAAATATAAGTAACGATACTAAGGAATTTGTTATCGTCAGGGACACGAGCATGTTGTGCTTTTAGAAACCGTGTGGTATCGGGCTTTTGAGTCGGTCCATCAGCAAATTTGGGTTTCTTGCGTAAGAGTCCAAGTCAGTCACTGTAAACTTCAAACAAACTGCTTCGGATCGCAGGGACAGCAAGCTTTAAACAAAATAACACCGTTGTTTGGTTGCCAAGGAAGTTTCCATTTCAATTCGGTTGCTCGCTCTCAAATCTCGAAAGCCGTATAAGTCCTTAGGCAGGTATCTTCACCAAGCATTCGATTATGTGATTGTTTGGTGGCTAACCCTTTTTGCTCTGTTTTCTTGAACCAGACCATGGCCGCCAATCAATCCTACCACGGCCTCTTGAACCCGGAATCCGATTCTCAGAGAACACTGTAAGATACAAACTTTCCATTAACAATCGAAGTTTCGGTTTTTGTGCCTGTGTAAGTGTGGGGATGCTATAGTTGTTGGAAATTTGGGGATTTCGAGGGATTGGATTTGGACTCGCAATGGTTATCTGTTTTGTATTTTATTTGTTTTTGGTGGATTGTTTAATTTTCTTTTTTCTTTTGTAGTTACCCTTATGTCACTGGGACATCTGTGGTTGCTTTGAAGTATAAAGATGGTATTTTGATGGCTGCTGATACGGGAGGTTGGTTGCTAGTGTGCCTTTCTGATGGGTTCTCATATTATAAGTGATGTGTAGGTTGTTCAATATTCGGTTTAAGTTTCTATCTTAGGATTTTAGATTTAAATGATAAGACATGCATAAGATGTTAAAGACTTGATAATTTTGATGGTGCTGTGAATACTGATTCACAGGTCAAGGGCATCTAAGATGATGTTTTGTTGACTTAATTTGAAGAATGGCTTTCAGTGAAGTATAGGGAAAAGAAAAGGTGTAAGTCTATATGAGTTCATCACAGTTTGATAATGTTAGGCCATATGTCCTCACCGAGGGTGGAAAGGATATAGGGATTTGGCATGTCTTTTTAGGGTCTTGATAATAATATGAACTAGCAGAAGTTTGGTTGCTTTTTGACAATGTTGCTACCACCGGCTACTTTAACTAGCGATTGATTGCCTTCGAAGGCCAACAGGATTAGAAAATAAAACAAAATAACTACTTGACTCTGGCTTCTAAGCGAACAGGAGTAAAAACATTTCTTCACTATAAGCTTGTTGACTCGCATTAAAACAAGCCGTGATAGATAATAGTTTATATTGGAAAATGCTAATAACCTCGGAGACCGATGTGCTTTTTGCAGGAATTTCCATCCCTTTGAAGGATGGCATGATTACTACTATATCTTATGATTTATTTGTTAGCCATTTTCCTCAATTTTGCTTTTTCATCTATACTGGTTTGCATTCATCGTCTATGTTACATGCCATTCCTAGTTGATTTATCTTGCCTTTGGCATTTGGATCAAGTTCATAGTGTTTGTGTTCTCTATATTGCTTATAATGATGACACTCCGTATTTTCGTATCTATGCCACTGAAACTGACAGGTTCATATGGATCCACACTCCGATACAAGAGCGTGGAGCGCATGAAAACAATTGGAAAGCATTCTCTTCTTGGTGCCAGCGGAGAGATCAGCGATTTCCAGGAGATATTTCGCTATCTTGATGAACTTATGTAAGCATGAATTTGTGTAGAGAATTTGCTCTTTTTATGTTTCTTTTTTCTCTTAAAGTAAAGGATTCACTAACCATCCTGTTGTTTATTTTTCTTTGATTTCTGCATCTTCATTTTTTTTTCGTGTATTTCCTTTAATTTGAACATGTAATGAGCATTGGATGTTGTTTTTGTGTTTACAGCCTGTATGACAATTTGTGGGATGATGGGAACTCTTTGGGGCCAAAGGAGGTGCACAACTACTTGACTCGTGTCATGTATAACAGACGGAACAAGTTCAATCCGTTGTGGAATACACTTGTTCTTGGTGGAGTAAAAAACGGACAAAAATATCTTGGCATGGTATAACTGAATAACATTTTCCTTTGACAGTTGACTACATTTGCACCGACCAAGTAGTTTTGTAGGAAGATGAAAAACCTGTAGGCAATTAGACAGACTGAATTATCTTAACTTGTACTGACAGGTTACAATGATAGGAGTAAATTTTGAAGACAATCACGTTGCTACTGGATTTGGAAATCACCTGGCACGCCCCATCCTCCGTGATGAGTGGCATGAGAACTTAAGCTTTGAAGAAGGTGTTAAGTTGTTAGAGAAGTGCATGCGAGTGCTTCTCTACCGTGATAGATCTGCCATCAACAAGCTGCAGGTTTGACTCCTTTCTTACTATGAAGTAGGGATGATGAATTGAATCTTGATCTTGTTTCAGTTTGCACAATTTTCAAGGGAATTACGTGTCATCTCCATAAGTAATTATCATCTTTTCGTGTGGGATAAAATTGAGTCTCTTAAGATGTATATGTGATTGAGACTTCAAACTACCATCTCCAGATAGCGTTTATCTTTCTTTCTTTTCTTTTTTCCTTTCAAATCTTCATTGTGGATGTTTTTATGGTATTTCTAACCTGGTGATCTTAAATACTATTGCACCAACCATCATACTGCATTCAAGTTTAAACAACGTGGCAGTAAATTGTTTTTCTTTTCTCAGAGTTAATCTGTACAATCATCTTGAAAAAGTGGTATCAAGAATTATCTTATTTGTATTGACATGTTTCTTTTGTTATATCTTCAATGATCCGGAGAATTTCAGATGGATAGGCATTAATGACCTTAGGAATTTTGGCATAGGTTAAACTAAACATCTATCTTCCTTTCTTTCTCTTACTGTTATATTTATCCTGCTGCCTGTTTTACCTTCATGTGCATGTCTTGTGATGTGTGTTCGTGCAGAAAGCAAGGCTCTGTGCCAGCCTTTGATCAGCTTTGGAACGTATTAGTTTTGAGTCTAACTGATCAGCTTTGGAACGTATTAGTTTTGAGTCTAACTTACAATGTCAGCAATTCTGGGACAACTTATTTGCAAATTTATCTGTTAGCGAGAAGGGTTTAAGCAAAACCGTATGATATGGTTGGGTTTTGTCAGTGATGCATTTTGCTTATAGTAAACTGATGCCTCTTGTTGAATAAACATGTTGCATCTTCTCAAATTGCAGATAGCTAAGATCACAGAAGAAGGTGTGACAATCTCACCACCTTATGCATTGAAGACCTCTTGGGAATTGTCAGCATTTAAGAATCCAACAGCTGGTGCTGAAGGATCTTGGTAGATGGCTTAGGATCCAAAAAGATGGGAGGCATGTGGAGTTTGGAGATATCAAAAGCTTGATCCATGTCTAATTTATGCTCGAACTCTGAAGTAGTCTAATTTATGCCAAAGTGAATGGATTTGGGGTTTGTAGCTGGCTTGTGACAGAAAATTATCTGAATATAAACTTGAGTAATTTGAGGCTTGTATCCAATCTGCTTGCGATGCTGTCAACCATGATTTAGCACACATTCTGAATCAAATTAATTTGCTAATTTACCATTCTATACACTTTTGCTAAAATATTAACTTAGTATATTCTAATTTAAATAGCGTTGAATAAAAATGCAATGGCAGGACTTGGTTCAGTCCAATGAAACCATGTAGCCCTCCCTCCTTTCTTTTTTCTAAATAAGACAATTCTGATCCGTTCCACTTACTTGGGTGCCGACAGTAGCCTTGTACCATGTCTCCTGAGAACTCTTGCCTTGGACCACCTTTTAGTTGGTTATAATATGGCAGAAATCTTTCGTGCTGAAAAAGAATGACTAATGTGGGGCAGACAAGTAGAATAGGAGAAAGCAATCAATACGACGATAACACAGCGGAAGTAGACTTTATGTTAATCTTGAACCAAATTTTAAGTATAAAATTTAGGATTTAATCAACAAGAGAAAAACAATCTTTTTAAGAAAAATTTCCTGTATAAATTTTATTAAAGGCAATATTTTGGTTCGCCTAAAACATCTATTAACCGTCTCTTTTATACTCCTAACGTGGCATATGAGAATCCTAATTTTAGTATGAAAATGATTGATAAAAATCCTTTTATAAAACTAACTTATTTCTTTTTTTGTTGGACAAGAAAACCTTCTTAATTAGAAAAATTAAAATAAAATAAAACAGAAACAAATCCAAATAGATATATGACAACATAACCAAATCTTAATAGGTCGAGGACAACATAAACAAATCCTTATGGGTTCAATCCTTTATTAGTCCCCTCCACTTGAAAAGAACTCGACCT
>JANIIA010000008.1:20162927-20174698 GCA_027478495.1 Erythroxylum alaternifolium | reverse complement strand
ACATAAGGATTTATAAAATTCAACAACATATTTAAAATACAAAAGCAAAAATTCATTAGCTAAAATATTTGCCTACATTATCTTCCTGTATTTCATATGAAATAAAAGTAAATTAATCTATATACTAAATAAAAATAATATATATATATATAGGCGCTCCAAAATCCTTCACCAAGTACCTCTTTATCTACCCATAATCATCACCTTCCTATAAAAAAAGAAAAAGAAACAAAAAGTAGATTAGAATTGTAAAACTACTATGCTCGTAAGATGAGACCTATGGAGACTCCAAAATTTTTGAAGAGGGGAAATGCTCCCACCTTTTTATTTACTATCTTCACAAGAACGAGTAGAACCCCTATATCAGTCACCGGTTGACGAACACGTTCACCAATATTGTTTATCAGCATCTCCAACAATTGTAGGTCAGAAAAGTAAGTTAACACTTAACAACAAGACATGTATAATGCAGAGATGATTCAAGGAAGATGTGAGAGAAGGATGATCACTTTAAAGTCATGTTTGATGGGAAATAAAGTCATCATTATGACAATTAAATTTATCACATAAAGCATAGCAAACAGCTCACCATCATAGCATATTGTTGAGTATTAGAATTCTTACTCTTTAGACACTTTTTAATAGCTTTTACCACATCTCTAGCTTGTTTACAAGTCAGAGAAATAAAGCATTATAAGAAAAAGCATCATGTCTAACTTGATGAGAAATGAAAAAACAAAGCATTATTAGAAGGCATAGTGCTTTTACATATGCATTTCGTACTTGTATGAAAACTATTAAAATAAAGAATTTGTTGAAATACATATAACAATAGCATCTCATCAACCCTATTCTTATTAAATGGATGGGAAACATTTACCTCACACCTTGTCAAACTGATTCACAGATACCAATAGTCTTTGTCCAATCTACTTCATCAAGTTTCCTACTAATTACAAAATATAACTAATTAATCAACAAGCTACTTGTAGTATGGATCTTAGTTCATCCCAATGCATAAAATAAAGGAAGAAAAAGAACAATTAACAATAAGAATGAAGGAAAAAAATTGGCACTAAAGAAATGAAACAGGGTGGCATCAAAGATATGAAGAAAAAGTATTGAAGTACCCAAGGAAAATTAGGAAACCAATAAGGATCAACTTACAACTAATTCAGCAAATTGTATGGACTTTTGAGGATGAGAAGTAGAAGAAAGGAGAAAAAGTAAGGATTCATTAAACTACAAATAGACCACATATTGCAATATAATTAGTGGTTTGTTCCTTTATCATTCTTAGACTCACCAAATGCAATCTGAAATAAAATTTCTCATCAAGCTTCATAAAGAAGTACTCAACTCATTCTATCAAAGAGATTACTTTCATGGAACTTAACATAAGTACATTTATAACAATTTTTACCTGAGAAGAATAATAGTATCTTCATCAGGTTTTACCTTAAGAGGCTACCTTATCTTAACTTTAACACTTTGTAAAAAGAATTACATCAAAATTAGAATTCACAAAAATTCCATAGATAAAACACTGTGGATGTGGAGATTTGACTTTTGAAACAAGATAGTAGAAAATCAAAAAAGAGGAAGAATATACATCACCTAAAGGACTTAATTCGCTAAAGTAGGGTCTTATTGGAAAATTATGGATTTCCTTTTCTTATGAGGAGATGACCTAAATTAAAGAATTAGCATCTACCAAACAACCTAACACTATGGAGTTCTATTAAGAAAAGGACCAAGAAAAGCAATGGTGTTAAACTGAAACAGGGAATATCACTTGTTAACAAATTCTTAGCCTAAAATTGCATTATTTGGGTTAATAAGATAGAGATAAGATATTGTTTATATCTTTAAAACAACTTTAAAATGTAAAGATATGGACCATATAGAATTTGAAAATCACGAGCCCTGAAGTCTATTTAAATATAGTTCAATAAAACAAAATTAAACTGTCAAATTTTATATGCATTACACAACTAAAAATTTATTCAACAAATTAATCGTAATGTTACGATATGATTGAAAAGCTAATCACTCTAGGGAAAAAACCAAAAAGTGTTAAGGAAGATGATGAATAATGGCAATATAGATGTCGACTTGAATGATTATAAGTTATGAACCATGTAAATGTACTGCAAAAGGTGCAATCCTTTATAATAAAGTCTAACAAGATAATAAACCTAAAAACCTCTTATAAATGAGATATATTAAGAAACCAAAGTTCAATCATGACTCCACCTAAGTAGTATGTTATGGACTGCAGGGCACTAGATAAATCCAAGCAGTAAATGTGGAAATTGAAGGTAATTAGAATCACTAGAAATTTGCTCAAAGATAATAACAAAAAATGGCCAAGACCTATCGCTAAATACCCCCTTCAATATATCCATAAAGTCTTGTACCTTATAGGAATATGAAATGATCCTAAATGAAATGTTATGTTTGAAAAATATCAAAAGTCAAATCACAACGTAAAGATTCTGATAACAACATGACTCGACAATTTAGTTACCTTTAAATCAATAAAAGAAATTGACAAGAAATGAGCAATTAAAAAGACCCAAATTACACAGAAAAGGTATATGAGGTTAAACATTAGCTACGAACAAAATATAAAAAAGGACATGCTGAAAAATAAGATAAAAAAAAGAATAAATCAACAGGACAAGAGAGGATTTGAATCAGTATAAAAAGTTGTAATAAGATGTAGAAGCTCACCCAAAGTTTACCAATCAAACATCCACATGTTTATATGTTTTTGTGTCTATGTGTGTGTTCTGACAGTCTTGGAATGGTTAACTAACTGTAATCCAAATCAATATATATCAAAGCAAAAATTAATTTATAACTCTTGTAAGAGAATCGCAACTAAAAGAAGGAAAGAAAAGAAGATACCAAAACCTAGCATTACCTCTCATGATTCCTGCTTAACTTAGATATTTCTTTGGTGTTGTAAAATTAAACCCAGTTAAGATTACGCAGACATCTAGGGGATGGACTTTAGATAATAATCAAATAATAGAGAGAAGGTGTGATGGTTTCCTACAATCCATGATTTTGTCAGAGGAAGGATTGTGGTCAAAGATTTTGGTTAGTGGGCTTGACTACGAGTAGATATGTCAATGGGTCGGGCCTGGGTTGCTAGTGGCCCAGTCCGACCCAACCTTAGGCCATGGTGACCAGTGGCCCAGCCTGGCTCGTCATTGTTTTTTAAGAAAAACTTCCAAAACAATGTCATTTTGGAAGTAATAGTCACGGGCTGTGACCTGCTCGACCTTAACTTATGGCCTGCCTGTGGCCCAGTCAACCCAGGCCAAAAATGGGTCGAGCCGGGGCCATTTTGACATCTCTAAATGCAAGATCGTAGTGAATAAAGGAAGTTGATGATTAAAACCGAAATCTTTGCATAAAAACCTAAATCCCACTTTGAATTTACTTCACCAAATTGGAATGAGCTTGAAGAGATGGTCTTAGCTTGGATTTAACGCAGAGAACAAAATAAGGTAATCGATCAATCCTATTATCCCAAAAAATTAACCTAGAAACATACACTACCCAATAAAGCAAGTACTAACTAGTGGATGATATTAATTCCAGCTACAGTGAAACAATACAAACAGTAAAAAAAATTAACTTGCATAAACCAGACTTGTAGCATTGCTAAAACAAGGTCCTAAGTCAAAACCCTAAATTAGAAATATCAAGAATTGGAGAAGAAAACGTATAACAAAGTGATACAGATTAATAATACTACAACCCATCCCAGGAGAGTAACCAAAAATAGAGGGAACGAGGAGCAAAGCAAAGAACAATAAGAGTATGTAGGTTATCCAAACACCTGGGTGCATGAATCATTCAGTGCTCCGATTTAGATCCATCAATGGCACCTCCTTAACCTAAAAATTTTCCATGACCTAAAATTCAAATTAACAAAAAAGAAGAAGAAAAAAGATAATGTATATTTTCCGTCAACTAAAATTCAAATTAGCAAAAAAGAAGAAGAAAAAAGATAATGTATACATAAGTTCTAATTGTAGATGGATGGAAACTGTTGCAAACTGTTGCCTTTAAATTATTTAGTTATAGTGGGTAGAGCACACAACATATATAGTTTTTGTTTTTGTCCTTAAAATATTATAAAGGATAAATATTATTTCAAATATTAATATTTTTTTAAAGATTACAAAAATATTATAGTTCAGACTGATCTAGCCTAGTTGGCTTGGCATGACTCGAATTAACCAAAATTTGGGTCAAGTTTAGACTTTTAAACAAAAACTATTCAAACTTCAAGTCACACTTGAGCTTAAGTTACCCGACCTAAAACCCAAAATTTTATTAAAATAATGTCATTTTTAATAAAATAACATCATTTAAGCAATAAATAAAGCTCTAACACGATTTAGTAGAGATTCAGGGTGGGATTTTGGTATATAAGGGTTTTGAGCTCAGGCTATGTTTGGTTGGACGTAAGGTTTTTAATAGAATGGAATAAAATAAAAATGAAATGAAATAGTTTATAATGGAATGGAATGTAAATGAATGAAATATTAGAAAATTGTTGTCTGGGAGGGATGGAAAGGTTCATAATATAATATAGTGAAATATTGTTTGGAAGATGAATGGAATATAATGGAACATATGTATAATAATAAGAATGACTATTCTATCCTTGATAGAACAAAACATTGTCTTGCTACTTATTATTAGGGTTGAGGGTATAATTGGTATTACAAAAATTATTAAAGGTATATTAGGTAGTACATATTTATCATTTTACATTTCATTCTAAACCCCCTATATCGGAGTAACCCATTTTACTGTTTAAGATGGAATGAGATGTAATGTAAAACCCTTCCCTTCCATCCTATTCCATCTCATTCCATTATAAACCCTCCTCCCAAACAATGGAATAATATTATATTCTATTTCATTTCATTACTAACCGCCCTATCAAACATAGCCTTAGGGTTGCGAGAGTTGGTAATTTGCATAACACAATACCCAATGAAGCCAGTAACCATATCACACACAGTAGTGAAGGCAAGGAAGAAGGATTTGGAATCTCTAGTCTTCCTCAGTATCCAACTCCATGTCTTGCTCTTCTCCAACAATATCGACTCATATGTTTTAATTTTGCTAAATAAAAATTAGTAGGTAATTTAATTTTGCTAGACATATTTTGAATACTCGTTAGTAAATAGAAAATTTTATTTTTAAATATACGTTAGTAAATAGTATATAACTAAATATGTAATATTAGTAAATACCTTTTAGTAAATAGGTGACTAAAACTATAGCAATAATTCTAGATATTGTATGTATAAGACTTTATTGTAACCTTTTTAAATTTTGTTGCCTTTTCTTATATGTAGCAATAAATTATTATTATCATTACCTTTTAATATTAGTAAAGGTAACACTTTAAAAGCTATTATGCCATATTAATGTTTGTTAACACGTTTTAAAATTATTACAAACATGTCATTATCTAAATCTCTTTTTGCCAGTGGTAGGTGAATGCATATTATATAAAAGATAAATGCTTATGGAACTTTAGTATCTCTAGCATTGCCTCAGCATTGATAAGATTTGTTAGAAAAATCGAAGATAATTTAAGATAAATATGTTTTCGTCAGGTTGGGAATGGAGAATCTACTAACTTCTGATTTGATTCCTAGACACCTTATATACCTTTGAATCAAATTAGTGAACTAGATCCTTTTAAAACTACAATCATTTAGGATGAAAATGTGGCTCATAGCTTGTCAAACTTAAGACAAAGCTTAATCCATGCCTCACCCTCAAGTGTAATAAATTTCCTATCTAACAACATATTGAATGTAAACATGGATGGAGTGATATGGAAGTTAAAAGCATCTAGTCACTACTTTAATAACTCCACTAGAGTATTAAACTATTAATAACATCCTCGAGTAATCTAGCACAAAGTAGTATCATGTAAAAGTTATAGCCCCAGAGCTACACATACATTATGGACAACTCTCAAACTCAAGCTTCCCACATTAGATAGGCTAGGAAATTTTCTATATTTTCCAAACTGACCCCTTCTATGAAAAAATGGAAGGAAATCTGATAACTACTCATTATTTCAATGGTTTTTTACCAATAAAATATGGAGATATGTAATGCATATATGCCCATATTGAATAGGCTAGGAAATTTTCTATATTTTCCAAACTGACCCATTCTATGAAAAAATGGAAGGAAATCTCATAACTACTTATTATTTCAATGGTTTTTTACCAATAAAATATGGAGATCTGTAATGCATATATGCAGTATAGAAAATATACCCGTGACTTGCTCGGAAATTATAAATTGGAGTGCATATCTCAACCACATGCAAGGAGATAGTGGACAACTCACATTACTCCATCCTATTTGATTGCTTGCATTTGGATGGAGAGAAATAACAATTTTTAACAATCAATCATGGATAGAGAATGAAATTAAAATTTATATGATGGACAAAATCATATTGTACCTAAGTCTCTACAAAGATAAACAGAGAATCAGCTCCAAAAGACTTATCAATTAGGAGATCACATGGTTGAATTCACTGGAAGCTAAGCAGATGGTGGATAATTTCTAGCTTATAAGCATGATATCCTTACCAACGATATATTGTTACAAAATGATGTAAGTTATAGGTGAACTTCCATAATGAAGATAAGTTTGGAGCAAAGCAATTGTAGAGGCCATAAGGAATAAGTTATTTTCAGTTTTAGAACACTACAAGAGTCGGGATTGGAACTAATAGGAAGAGACAACACATATAAAGACTCTTATGTATGAAGAACATGTGGTACTCAATACCTCACCCCACATGTTTGCTCATGTATGACTTGTACATTGGTTAAATGTCAATTCATAGAACTAGCTAATGATGTACACTCAAATATTAATTCATAAAAATGAATCATTTTATTTCTTCAAAAAATACCATGCGTTGTTTAAAACTATACCTAATCTTTACACATCTAATACCCCACTTATGTTCAAAAATACTATCACCCATTACAAATAGGTCACACATCCACTTTAAATTAAGAATATCATCACTAAGTATGAAGAATACTAAATCTCAATTAAAATTATACCAGACTTTTATATATAACATATCATGATTATGTTAAAAAAATATCATCAGCTATTATAGATAAGTGATATATTCACCTTAAAATGGGAAGTATCATCACTCAATATAAATATTACTATGCATCAGTTAAAGTTATACTTGATCTCCATACATCCAATACTACACTTATATACAAAAAATATCGCTACTTATAATACCTTAACATGGGAAGTACTGTCACTTAATATGAAAAATATCATACATTAATTAAAACTATACCTAATCTTCATACATCTAACGCCACTCTCTCATGTTTAAAAAATATGACCACCCATAATTGATAAGCAACAAGTTCACCTTCAAATGGAAAGTTTTATTAGTCAGTACAAAGAATACCATACATCAGTTAAAATTATACCCAATCTTCATACATCTAGTACTATGCTTTTATTCAAAAAATACCACCACCCATAATGGATAAATCGTATATTCATCTTAAAATGAGAAGTACAATCACTCAGTATGAAGAATATTGATACCTAATTTTATGTTTTAAACTGCAAATGTATGTTGTAGCTATAGCTATCATTAAAAGTATGCGTCGATCCCATTTCTATTATCTAGCCTAACAAATTATGGTGATTCAGATAAACAAATGAAAGATTAAACCAATAAACTAAAATAAATTAACACCATTAACTAACTAAAATGAAGATTAAACTAAGAAATAATTAAGGAAAATAGTGGTATCTAGATTTCAAATCCCCCTAGGACTTCTCGTGCAATCTGATTTTACTAATCAATTTAATCTGTTGTTCATTGGATTCTAGAAATTCTTATCTTATGATAATATCTTTCTCAATAATATTAACATCTAACCCTTAGTTAATTAACTGAACACTCTTTCTAGTTAAAACCCCTAAGATTGCATTAATTAATTCGTGAATTTTACTATTAGGTTTGACCCTAAACTAAAGGATTTATGTCGACCTATCTCTAGGTTTGCAAATAAACCATATCAATTATAGTAGATGTATTCATACAAAAGAATTTCTTAATTTTAATTGCATGAAATCATAAATAAAATAATATGCTAGCAATATTAATTTAAGGATAATTAAGAATATATGATTGAATCTCAATAAAACTAAAGAATGAATTAATTCAAAACAAAATCACTAAAAGGTCTATCCCAGAGTTCATCTAATCCAAGTATCAATAAATTTTTAGTTTATAATCATAACATTAAGATTAAAGGGAAAACCAAAAATTTAAAGAATCATAATTGAGATCCTTTTTAATCTTCATCAAATCCACTTTAGATTGATGGAAATCCACTCTAAAATATGTTTTCTTACTTGTTCTTCATTCTATCTATCATTCTAGGCCAACAACATTGGTTTTCTCAGGCCTTCCTTTGCCTCTTATAAGCCTCCTACCAATTACCTTTGTTTTTTCTTCGTTTTGCCATTTATAGCTTAAAATTAGGGTTTCTGGAATGGACATGCACACTCACCCATATGTACATGATTGTGTCAATCTTAATTTAATATTTGAAAATTCCAAAGAAACAAGGTCCTAGAGAGCTACACGGTTAGCCAGACAACTGTGTAGACTTACACAATTGTGCCCTTCATCAACACATATTATCTTATTAGTCTCTCCAATAATAGTGAAATAGGTGGTACGATTGCCTTTTACAACAATGAAAATCCACTTATTGTTGATATCAAATAATCCTTAAGTATCAAATCATTGTTGTCTAAAGCATTATAATCAAGTTCCTAATAGTTATATTAAGATAATATGTATATTAAGGGGTGCCCATGATACTTGGAATATTTTTGTTGCACATAAAAAAATTCAAGTTTTTTTAATTCTTTGACTACACACAAAAAGCTGCAGTGCTTAGCAAAATGGAGTTATCAGGAGGTTTATATAAATGCAAGGGTGGTATACCGTCTCCATAAGTTTGACATTTGCTTAGGTCTATTAAATATCACTCCTAATTCTCTTTTCTTTTCTATTTTAGTTTTCAATTGTTTATTTGATATTATATATAAGTGTTTTATATGTGATTTCTTCAATTTATTTATGTTTCTATCTGTTATCAGGCAGGGTATAGACTTATTTATTAATTGGCATTAAGTAATACTTAAAATTTTATTAGTAATAAATTTTTGATAGGTAAAATTGAATAACTTTTACTAGTAAATTATATATTTAATAAATAAAATTAGGTTTAATAAAATAAGAATTCTTATTACTAAAAATTTCCTATGGTTCAAATTGAATAACTTTTACTAAATATAAATTTAGGTTTAACAAAAATATCATAAAAAACTAAAACTATATTTTTAAATAGAACAAGACGCTTAGAAAGAAAGTTTAGTGTGATGTTTTATTTTTTTCTCTAGCTTCTCTCTAGGAGGTTGTCTATTGTACCCTCAACTACCACTTCTTTCTTTTTTTTGGCAAAAAGTTCCCACATGTTCTTACTTATGTTTTTACCATTTTGGGGTCATTCCTTATGGAAGTTGCCTTAGAGGTAAAAGCAACTTCTCCTCATAGCATAATCAAGTCCAATTAAGGGTCTCATCTTCTAAGAACAATCAACCAGAGAATGTGCCAGCAGATCACTAAAAAGCCAGAGCTCAGTTGATTAAGAGTTCCCTCTAACATGAAAATTTCTAGAAAGGAGGAAAATTGAGCATAAAGTGATAGATCAAAGTAAAATTCTAATATGGAGGGAAAAACTGACACCAACAAAGGCTCCCCTAGTAGAACTTAGAGCATAATCATAGCAGTTGAATATGCTAATGTTAAGCTGAGTTATATCTAAGCAACAAGTATGGATGGGGTGGTTACTACCAGTGGAGATGTTACAAACTGTTATTGCAGCCTGGTTTTCCACTTTAGTACAATATTTCATTAGCAAAAGGCCAACTTTTCCATAAGTCTAGACTTGGGCTATTACTAAGTATAGAAGGAGAGGATTTGAGAAAAGTCCACTATTGGAGATGTTAAAAGTCCATAATAATGAAGCAACCTTCTTATTTAGGCTCTCAAAGGATTCAAACATCACTAAAATCCTAAAAATAGGGTCCTAACACATAAGTAGTTAACCTATGTTTTTACAAAAATGGAAACCAAGCTTTGAATTGGATAAATCTAGGATTGAATCTCTCCTTTTATGGATTAATTTCCATAATGTTCCCCTGGAACACTAGACTATAGAAGGACTAAGCTATATAGTTAGCTCCATAGGAAAACCAATCTGTTTTGATTCCTCTACTGCTAGAATGGACAAAATATGTTATGCTAGATTGTGTATGGAAGTCACAACGAAAGAAGAGCTACTAGAGACAATATTAGTCTTGAGACTTAATATGATGGTGAGCTAACTAAGTTTGAAATTTAACTCTTTGAAAAACAAAATATGGAAGCCAACAAGAAGAGTTTTCACTACTAGAAGCTACTATGAAGTTATGGGAATCAGTAAACCAAAAGGTCCACTAAATTTAGCACTTCACCAAGACAACATCACTCAAGATGATTAGCTATAAAGTGGGAATGAGGAGATTATTCTCAGTGAACTTCTATCTAAAGCAATAAGTGAAAGAACCCATCTTAGAGTTCCCCTTCGGGACAAGTGGGGCCCTCCCAGTGACCCCATGATAGCCCTCCAATTGATATCTAACTTAATTGAAGGGTCCTCGCAAAGTTAAGTCGTTCAACTATTAAAAACCTTTCATACTTTAATAATTAAAAACGCAAAAATAGTTGGAATTTTTTCTATCAATTTATTGAAAAATTCGGCAACATAACGACTGCATTGTAACATTCCTAAAATTTTCAAAAAACACCTGCATAACACAATTTAAAACACTTCTAATATTTCATATTCATTTTAACTTCTGAAATGGGACCTCAGGTCCACATCATAAGCAATTACAAATTTATAATTCTCAATATTTGAAAAAATTTATTGAGGATTAAAGCCCTCGCAACTCATTAAGTAAAAGATATTTACAATCCCACAAACGTTTACAAGATCACATTTTTGAACCCTTTCCAAAATAATTTAAAACATATCACATGCATGGCAAAAATAACACAAACATAGCAGCACCCGATAGTACAACTTATCTTATGATGAAGTCCCAATTATTGCAGCACTTGTACACATACCTAGGGTGATTTGTTTAAAAACATAAAAATAAAGGTGAGCTAAACGAGCTCAATAAGTGCAATCATTTTATAAAAAAGTTGAACTTTTCATGACATCATTTCTGCAATATACCTATAGAATCATAAAGCTCATAGTAAAGCCTTTGCCAAAACAATTTATTCATGCATCATCAAATCTTTTAATAACATAACATTTTGTAAAACACAAATTTCAATTTTTCTGAAATACTATTCCAAAATGATTTTCGACATTAAATTCATAATACATAATTTTCCATTTTTCATTTTCCTTTTTCCTTAAACAATAAACAGTGGTGGCAATAAGTTTTCTAAAAAAATTTATACTGAAAATAAAGTCTATAACGCCCCAACATATACCCTGGAAGTATTATAGCATGTCTAGAGTGTATTAAAAAGTGAACATAATGAATTAAGTACATCTTAGTAAGAGATGTAAATG
>JANIIA010000008.1:20120644-20130928 GCA_027478495.1 Erythroxylum alaternifolium | reverse complement strand
ATTTGGTGCATTAAATTTGAATGATAATGATGATGAAGCTCCTCTCAATGATGAAGATTTTGTACCAAATGATAACTAGGGTCAGTGCAGTTATAGCGGGTATCCTCCTGTTGACGATTTAATTTCGTTGCAGGTTATTTTTCCTCTTCTTTTAATTTTTCTTATATTTGATTTTTATAATTTTATCAATTTATGTTAAATTTTATATGTGATGTAATTGTAAATATTTTTGTTTCAGGTTTGACTTCAACTTGATTGTTTTCTCGTTACGATGAAATTGTAATAGTTAAGGATATTTATTGTTTTTTTATTGAATGCTTTGACGTGATTATTATTTATTAAAAATTTGAAATTGTATAATTGTAATATTTTAAATACTTTGTATTATTCTTATTTTTATATTTATATTATGATGATTGTCTTTTTCATATTAATCGTAGTTATTATTTACATGTGAAATATTTAAAAATTATTATCATTTTATATTAAATTATTAATTGTAATTATTATTAATTATTATAATTTTTAAAAATAGGGTTGACGTAAACTTGTAAACAGTATATATTTAACTTAACAATTAGTTAATCCCGGCTATTTTTTATTTATATAATCGAGGCAACAAAAATAATTAGTGGTCAGAACTGATGCCTATAAAAGGTATTCATCTTACTCAACAAGCCTACTACCTTCCTTCCTTCGTTGTCTCTTCCTACTTCCTATACTATTAAAAGATCAGTTGCCGGGTGAGATACAAGTTTCAACTTTAGGATATCCAACCAAAGCACTCAAAGTTCGTTGTTTGGAGCTCTTCCACAGTCTGTTGCATTCCGGTTTCTTGTTTCTGGATATGTCTATTCTCTCAGATCTTGTCAACTTGAACCTCTCTGATGCATCTGAGAAGATCATTGCAGAGTACATATGGTCAGTTATATCTCTCTTTTTCTTTGTTTTCAACTTCTTCCACTGTTCTGTGAAGTGTTGGTTCTGCGTTTTACTTTTCTAACTTCTGGGTTTTCTCATTCCTGTCAAAAGCTCAAGGAGCCATCTTCGGTTTATGTTTTAATCGATATTAACATGTTGCTTGATGGGTATTGACATATTTTGATCGCTCGTTTAAAGTTCAGATTTTTTTTAATAAGTGAAACTGTGGTGCAGGATCGGTGGATCTGGTATGGACCTTCGTAGCAAAGCCAGGGTACTCTTTTTGTCACTTTTCTTCTTATTGTCTTCGTCTTCCTTTTATATCGTTGTTCCTTCTTCATGAACTTATTCGTTTGTCTTGATTTTACACGGCATAGACTCTAAACGGTCCAGTGAGCGATCCCAGTACGCTTCCTAAGTGGAACTATGACGGTTCAAGCACTGGTCAAGCTCCTGGAGAAGATAGTGAAGTCATTTTATAGTATAGTCTCCCTCTCTCCGTCTGATTGTGCGTTATAGCTGTGTTCTCTTTAGCACCTGTTTTCTAAGTGAATCTGCTTTTTATTTGGTTTGTAAAATAGTCCGCAAGCGATATTCAAAGACCCATTTAGGAGAGGCAACAACATCTTGGTAGGTTCCTTTTTCCCTGTTAAATAATAATCTTGTTTGTTTGTTTATTCCGCAACCACTTGGTCATTAATGGGCTATGAATTCTTTCTTTGTCAGTAGACCTAATAATCTTCGATTTACAGGTGATGTGTGATGCCTACACTCCAGCTGGACAACCAATTCCAACTAATAAAAGACATAACGCTGCAAAGATTTTCAGCCATCCAGATGTTGTTGCTGAAGAGCCTTGGTATCCGTCATTTATACCTTATTCCAGTGAATTCTCTCTCTTCTCTTTTTTTTAAAAAATTAAACTTCATGTTCTTTTGTCTTGATTTGGCATTTCCTATTTCCTTTTTTACTTGTTCTTCTTTTGCTTTCTCGTACATGTGTTGTTAATTTGTCCTGTACTGTACCTACAGGTATGGGATAGAGCAGGAGTATACCTTGTTACAGAGAGATGTCCACTGGCCTATTGGCTGGCCTCTTGGTGGTTATCCAGGACCTCAGGTATTGGCGGCCTTTCCCCATCACAGCTAGAAGTAGTATTGACCAATGAGTTGTGTTTTATTTTCTGGTTGTGTTGATTTAGAGTGGCTTCAGAGTGTTCTCTGAAACGAGAAGATCAAACTACTGCCACTGATTCTGTTAATTTGTACCAGTAATTTTATCTTTTCTAGCTTTTAGGTATTAAGGCACTTGGCAGTTTGTTTTGTTCCATGACATGTGATCCGTATGAATGGAAACAGGGGCCTTACTACTGCGGTGTTGGAGCTGATAAAGCCTTTGGACGCGACATTGTTAATTCTCATTATAAAGCATGCCTTTATGCCGGGATTAATATTTCTGGCATCAATGGAGAAGTGATGCCTGGTCAGGTACATATTGGATTCTGTATCTTTTCATTAAAAGTAGTTGTAGTCCCTTCCAATCAGGCTCCACTTAGCATGCTTTGTTACAATCATGTAGTGGGAATTCCAAGTTGGTCCTGCTGTCGGCATTTCAGCTGGAGATGAGTTGTGGGTTGCTCGTTATATCTTAGAGGTGCGTTGTTACATTACTATCAATCAATGTTTGTATTTTCTATCCGTAACCACATAATCAATCTGATTTTCCTTGTTTTATGCACTGTAGAGGATCTCGGAGATTGCTGGAGTTGTACTCTCCTTCGACCCCAAACCTATCCAGGTAGCTTCGTTGTTGGAAGTTTTTTTTGACCAAATCCAACCACCATGAATTTGTCCGCATAATGAAACAAGTCTTTTTGACCAAATCCACCCACCATGTATTTATCTGCATAATGAAATGTACTCATTTCCTTTGAATTTTCAGGGCGACTGGAATGGCGCTGGTGCTCACACCAACTACAGGTTACCGGGTTTACATTTGCAGCCAGTCAATGACTGAAACTTGCTTCTGATATTGATTTCCACAAGTATGTATACTGAAAACTTGGTGTACTGCACTTTCAGCACAAAATCTATGAGGAATGATGGAGGTTATGAGGTGATCAAGAAGGCTATTGAAAATCTTAAACTGAGGCACAAGGAACATATTGCGGTTTATGGGAAAGGCAACGAACGCAGATTGACTGGACGCCATGAAACAGCTGATATCAACACCTTTTCATGGGTAAGAACATGGTCTCAATTTGTTTTCACTTGGTTGAGTACACACCACACACACACCTGAATTAAAAATATGAAGATTAGATGATCATTTTGTCTTTACTAAGAACTTATCGATCATGCTATTGAATCCTGATAGGGTGTAGCAAACCGTGGAGCATCAGTGAGAGTAGGGAGGGAGACAGAGAGGGAAGGCAAAGGCTATTTTGAGGACAGAAGGCCAGCGTCCAACATGGACCCTTATGTGGTCACCTCCATGATTGCAGAGACAACCATCCTAAGGAAACCATAGACGGACACAGCATCTTGTGGGCGATTTTAGCTGGCTTCAGTGTTGTCCTGCAGGTGACGCATTGTGATAGATTCTACTTAAAATTTTTCTTTCTTCATTTCTAATAAGTGTAATTATTTTAATTAAATGCTTGGCTCCACTCGGTTTGTTGAGATTGATCCTTTCATTGGATGATAATAAGAATAACATGAAAAGAAACGTTTGATGAAATGCAAGCTCTGAGTGAATTTGTATCACCTTTCAGTAACGCGACTTCTAAGCTGACTTGGACGTTGTTTTACCATTAGTTGTAAAATGAAAAGTTTCATCCTAACAAAAATAGCAAATTATGTGGACGAAGTATCTACTTTAAGATATAACGTTGCGTGTGAAATGAGAATATAAGGTAAGTCGACTTAACATAGAAAACAAGTACAAGCCATACGAGATGTCTAGTTGCTGACCTAACACCTCAATCAGGTTTCAGTGAGTAATGGATTCGGACAAAAGCAGGCTGCAGGTGTAGAAGTTCCCACAGTAGAAGTTTGTCTATTTTCCAATTTCCTTAAGATATAAAGTCGGTGTTATGTCACGCGTCTCCGTCAGCAATTCATTTCATCTTTCCATAAACAATTGCATGCCCGCTAAGCCTGCTTAGCTGACTACCCACCAAACTAAAAAAATTGGCATGCTAATTTTCTTGCCAAAAGTTTTCAGCTAAAAATGCGAAATCACATCTTGTAACAACCAAAATTGGATATTCTGGCGAATACAATAAAATCGAGAATGAATATCTACGCCTACATTTGATAATTTCTAAGCATATAAAGGGAGTTTGTTATAGGAGTCATCACTATCATGGTGTCCAGAGGCCAGGAGTGTGGCTTTAATATTTGAGAATATATGCTATTCACCGTAATCTTATGAGTCTGAATAATTTGAGGGAGCAGAAATAAAATGCTATACATCTTTACTACAAATTTGAAATATGCAATGCGCATATTTTAGTCGGATGTCGATTTACAACCAAGAAACATCATTATGAGGGTAAGCGGATGTTGCAAGTTAATGCAAAAGTAGTACTCCACTTATCCTATCCAAATTTATCTTATAATGCGCATTTCTAGGCAGCCCTCGTCTCCTCCACTTACCTGAAATTAATGCAACCTTACTTTTTTTATTATCGTATAAGAAATCAGATTGAAGTTATCTTTATGTTATCAACGAAACCTCACAACACTAAGTTTATTATCTTCGACTTTTATTTTACATCACATATTTGTTGGTATTTCCCAAATCTTAAATACCAGTTATGAGAGTTTCGTAAGGGTGCACTTTATTTTATTTACAAATAGTGACCAACTAAGTAAAGAATTCTTTGATTGGCCATAAGTGGTAAGTTTTGGTGGCTTGTTGGAGAAGCCAATTTATGATAAGATAAAATAGGGTTTACGTTTTTTTTAGCTTGTGTGTGGTATTGCCGTAAATAGATCGAAGGAGAAGAAAAATACAAGTTTACTCTATTGTTTTGGCGTATGAGACGACAATTATTTGGTGAGATAATCAAGAGGAAGCGGATCATCATCGACAGATATTTAGTGTGTGGTATCTCTTAAGTTTATAGAGAGTATGAAATTGATTAGGATTTTCAATTTGTACTAGAACCTATACATAATTGTACTTGTTGTTAAGATTATTGTTGTTAATTGTCGATTGTACTCTTGATTATTATAATAGATTGATTTTAATATGTGGAGATCTAGACTGTAGTTTTTTCCTTAATTGAGAAGAGTTTTTCATCTAAACTACATGTGAGTTGATTTAATTTCTTTCACTTATTTCTCTTATTATTATTGTTATTGTGGTAATTAACAAAAAAAGCAATCATTTTAACGGAGCGGGCTTTAAAATTTTTATAGGAATATTTTAATAATTGTACTAATAAGACAATTATTTACTTATGCTTAAATTATTTCGCTAATTTTCCTACCCTTCTGTCCTATTCTTTCATTGGGAGAATTCATAAAGATATCTCTATAATTGGAGAAACTTCTTCGAATGGGCTATGGAGTTCAAAGGCCAACATAAGGGATGCAAAATCATAATAACCATTGCATTTAGAACTACCCTACGTTGAGTACGGAACTAGAGACACTGCAAGTTATTCGGATATGAAAAGCTACCTATTACAGAAGTTAGGGATGAGATGAGATTGTACGGTGGACTATAGAGACATCACAAATAGAAATGTCAATTTAAGTTCGGTCCGGCCCGCAGTTAACGGGTTTAGCCCTGTTTGATCTAGCCACAGGTCGGGCTATGGCTCCTGAAATACGGGCCACAGGCTAGGGGTAGACAGGCCACAGGCCGGCCTGTGGCCTGTGAAACCATGGACGGGCCGACCGGCCAAGCCCGTGAAACCATGGACGGTCCGACCAGCCAGGCCCGTGACCCGTGACCTGCCCATCATAAATTTTTTTTTAAGTAAGTTAAAAATTTGTAATTAATGTAATTCATAACTTTAACAATAACTTTTAACTTGTTAACTTATTAACTTTTCATATAAAATTTTAATTAATTGAATTAAATATCCTAATTAATCATACTATTATATACATCTCAATAATTTTATTATATCATAATTAATTCATAATATGTTGTTATAATTTAAAGTTGTCACATAATACATAATTAAAAAGAAAAAGGTGAAATTTTTTTAATTTTATGAAACATGAATATATGATAATATGCTTATAACTTTTCATAAAAATGTCCTAATTAATTGGATTAAATGTCCTAATTGATTATATTTTACATACATCTCAATAATTTTATTATATCATAATTAATTCATTACATATTGTTACAATTTAAAGTTGTCACATAATACATATATTAAAAAGAAAAAGGTGAATTTTTTTAATTTTATGAAACATGAATACATGATAATATGCTTATAACTTTTTATATAAATGTCCTAATTAATTGGATTAAATATCCTAATTGATTATATCATTACATATATCTCAATAACTTTATTATATCATAATTAATTCATTATATTTTGTTATAATTTAAAGTTGTCACATAATACATATATTAAAGAAAAAAGGATGAAAATTTTATTAATTTTATGAAACATGAATATATGATATGCTTATAACTTTTTATATAAATTTCTAATTAATTGGATTAAATGTACTAATTAATCATATCATTACATACATTTCAATAATTTTATTATATCATAATTAATTCATTATATGTTGTTATAATTTAAAGTTGTCACATAATACATATACTAAAAAGAAAAAAGATGGAAATTTTATTAATTTTATGAAACATGAATATATGATATGCTATTAACTTTTCATATAAATTTCTAATTAATTAGATTAAATATCCTAATTAATCATACCATTACATACATCTCAATAACTTTATTATATCATAATTAATTCATATATGTTGTTATAATATAAAGTTATCACATAATACATATATTAAAAGAAAAAGGTGAAAATTTTATTAATTTTATGATACATGAATATATGATATGCTATTTACTTTTTGTATAAATTTCTAGTTAATCGGATTAAATGTCCTAATTAATCATACAATTACATACATCTCAATAACTTTATTATATCAAAATTAATTCATTATATGATGTTATAATTTAAAGTTGTCACATAATACATATATTAAAAAGAAAAAAGATAAAAATTTTATTAATTTTATGAATATGAAGATATGATATGCTTATAACTTTTCATATAAATTTCTAATTAATTAGATTAAATGTCCTAATTAGTCATACCATTACATACATCCCAATAACTTTATGATATCATAATTAATTCATTATATGTTGTTATAATTTAAAGTTGTCACATATATATATATATATGTATATTAAAAAGAAAAAAGGTGAAAATTTTATTAATTTTATGAAACATGAATATATGATAATATTCTTATAATGTTTCATATAAATATCCTAATTAATTAAATTAAATATCCTAATTAATCATACTATTACGTACATCTTAATAACTTTATTATATCATAATTAATTCATTATATGTTGTTATAATTTAAAATTGTCACATAATACATATATTAAAAAGAAAAAATGTGAAAATTTTATTAATTTTATGAAACATGAATATATGATATACTTATAACACTCTAAAGACGGGAAGGATTTAAAGTAATATTTATATCTTATATCAAAGTTTCCATTAAGGATCTAAGAAATTACTCTTAACAAACTTTTAATTAGAATGACTTAGGTAGAAATGAATCTTCTAATATTAGAATTTAGATAGGAGAAAAAAATTATAACAGTAATTTATATAAATTTAGATTAATTAGAATATAATGATTTTGGCAACAAAGTACAAAAATTACTTTTGACTAAATGAAATAAATAATTTATAAAAACAAATCAAAAGAATTTATATAATGTATTATAGCTTTAATAAAATAGTGGTTATTTTCAATGTAATATACTGTACTTATTTGTTTTTATAATTGAATTACTTATATATTATTTTGGAATCGATACACTAGGATTAATAAAGTGATTAATTCATTTTAAGACTAATATAAATATATATATGCATAATGTATATATTATGTAAATATGAAAAATAAAATAAAAAATTTAAATTGAGTTGTTTAAAGAGAATAATTATGACAACATTATCTATTGGATCCCGTTTTTAGGATTTTTATTTTTTTATTTTATTAACTTATAAAGCATGCAAATAAATTAGCATTTATGGATTAGAAATTTTTGGAGTTTAATATGGTATATTATGAATTTTATAAAGTGATATGAATTAAAGAAGGAGTTAGTAGGAAATTCCTTTAATAAGGAAGGGCAAAATTGGAAGAAAATTTTGTCTTAAGTTAATAAGACAAAGAAGAGAAGATGTCGTGGGTGTTAAGGAAAGAAAGAAGAAGAGAGTCGTGGAAAAACCTAGAAAGAGAGAAGAAGAAACCAAAGCTAGGAGAAAGAAGAAGAAAAGAGCAAGGAAAAAGATAGAAGGAAGAGTTTCAACTAAGTTTTTCTTGTTAGGTAAACCTTATTAATCTTTAGTTTTGATAGAAGAAAGAAGTGGAAGAAACTAGGTTTTTATATATGATAAAGATGAAGAAAGAAAGAAGAAGAACAAGAGGATGATGTTTTCTTTAGATTTTTATAAACCTTATCCAGATCGTAGTTTTTCTAGTTAGATATAATCAAGAATAGATTAAGCTTAAGGTTATTCATAGATAGCTAGGTGTAAGGAAAGTTTCATACGTGTGTGTTGATTAAATGAACATATGTTTGTTATTAGGGAATCAAGAATACCGACAACAAGAGCAAGGAGAAGTGCAAGCTTGACTCATGGTAGTATTTAATAAAAAGGTGGGTAATATGTTTATAGTTTTGTGATGATGAGCTAAAATTTATGTGTGTATGATGAATATGTTTGTTTTATTCTTTGTGAATGTGGAAAGATATTATGTGAATGTATACCATATTGCCTTGTAAGAATTTTGTTATTTTTGTGTGAATGAAAAATAGAAAATCTAAGAAGAATGAAAGCATGAAAGCATGAATATATTATGAAATGTAAGAGCATTGAAAAATCTGTTATGTGGGCAAGAGAGAAATCCGTTTCGTTAGTCTCATGCACGATAACCTATAGCCTTCTCCCAGTTTCCCGCTTATAGCTACGAGATCTTGAGAAATCGGACTCGTTTCGTTTCACGATGTAAACTTCGGTTTCGCTGTTTCGTTCCACAAAACTCTCGAGCCATTATGTTGTGCATTGCATTTATTTTTTATATGTCAAATTATGATGTTATTTGAGTATTCATATGTGTTTCTGTGTAGTTCATTATCACTGGCTATAAACATATTAGCCACTGAGCTTTTAGCTCACCCTATGAATTTTCTACTCCTCAGGTGAAGAATCAGCAGATCATAATTGAACCTTGCGAAGTTTTGGCAAATTACCAAGAAATTCCAGATTTTTGTAGCTAACTAGTGAGGTTCTAGAAGCATATCAGCATAAATATTTTGTATGTATTTTGTAACTATGAAACTGATATGGCATTTGGATATGAAATATGAAGTTGTGTATCAACTTTGCTTGCTGCAAATTGACAGTGAAAGAACAGAAAAATTTCTCTGATATATGTATGTATAGATATATATGCAAGTTCTACTCCTTTTGTTAAGTTGGCTTTGTGTTGAATGTTATGAGATGTTTGGATAGACATGTTTGACGTAAATTGTGTATCAAAGGAGTTTTGGTATGTAAGAAATTGAATGTTGGTTCGGGTCTTTGAAATTTGTAGTAGGGATGTATGTAAACAGATGAATGGAAAACAGAGAATAGGATAAAAATAAGATCTGAAACTTTAAGGAATAAACTACATTTATATAGGTAAAATTAGGCTAAGTAGTCTTCATAAAATTTGTAGATAATTCTTTTAGCTTTTCAATGGTATAAAGATCGAAATTTTTAGACTTTAGATACAAAAATTATGGCCTTTACAAGATTGCAGAAATTGTATAGGTGTACCAAATTTTTTCAGAAATGGTAATTTCTACTTAAACGATTAATCTGTATTGATACAGGTCGAGTTAGACAAATTTGTCTTCATAAAAGTTGTAGATCTTTTTCTTATCTTTTCAATGATATAAATTTTGAAATTTTTAGATTTCTTTATTGAAAGTTATGTTATTTTGAATGTAAGGATGTTTAACTGGGAAGTCACGATCGCGACGAAGCGCGATCGCGATCGCGACGGTCCCAGAATTTCACCAAAGTCGCGATCGTAACACAGGACGAT
>JANIIA010000008.1:20098125-20120544 GCA_027478495.1 Erythroxylum alaternifolium | reverse complement strand
TGCTTGTATCCTTAGATTCCTCAATGGAGCACACAACATAATCAAACTTGGGAGTCATGGATCTTAAAATCTTTTCAGCAATGACAGCATCTCCCTTGTCTTCACCATTTGCTTTCAACTTATTAGCAATGGTAAGAGTTCGAGCAAAGTACTCATTCACTGTTTCTCCTGCTTTCATGTGAAGCACTTCAAACTCCTTGCGAAGAGATTGCAATTATGCACGCTTAACTCGTGTTGTGCCCTGATATTTCTGCTTCATTGAGTCCCATATATTCTTTGTTGCATCCTTATTAAGAATTGTTTGAAGAATTGTTCGATCCAATGCCTAGAATAGATAATTCTTTGCTTTCAAATCCTTCAGCTTCTAATCGTCAATGTTCTTCTTCTACCCATCTGTCAGAACCATACCTCCTGCTGCTGCAGGAATCCCATTCTCCACTAGGCCTCAATACTCCTTTGATCGCAAAAAATTCTCTATGAGCATCGCCCAACGATCATAATGCCCATCAAACTTCGGTACTGCTGGTTTTACAAAAGAGCTCTCTGTTGACATGATTGCAAAACACTTAAAAGTCTGCTGCTTCTTATCGCTACTAACTCCGTGAGGGGCTCTGATACCAAATGTCAAATAAGTATATAAGAGAACAGAGGAATTTCGTAGTTCTTTATTGAATAAACTTGGCTACATATATATATAGCCTTACATAACAAAATGTCAAATTAACTTGCATGAGTTTAGGAAACAAATCAGAGCTGAATCAAAACAGAAATGTGATATCCCTATATGATAAGGCTTTATTGACGACAGCAACTAACAAGAGGGCCTGCCACTCATACCAGAACTAGGCAGAGAAAATATAAGCGAAAATCTCCCTACTTGGAATTTCAAGGACTATCGCACAGAAACAAACGATATGAATAACTTCCCGTGTTTAGTACAATATATGTGGAGAATATATGCAAACCAATATCTTACCAGCAATAGTTGTAGAGCACTGATTGACAGGACAAATTCGAAAAACAGCCTGCAGTTGATAAACTATTGAAAGTACCTTTTCCACGGAGACTGAAAATGAAAAAACAATCAGTAATTAAATTTGAGCACTATTAAGCAATCAAAAGTTTGAATAGTAAAATTGTCCAATGAAGAAAAGTCCTTTGTACACAGGATAGACTAACCTTTGTTCTTTTGCAAATAGACTTCAAGCGGGACAACAAGCTACTAATCTGAGATATAGAAAGCATACGGTAACTTTTCCTCCTGAACATATCATAGTGCAGAAACCGTGATGAGATGGGAATTTTCTAATAATCAAAGGCATCACAAAAAGAAAAGAAGCATCTTTTCCAAACTTCAGGACTAAAAGCTTACTTTTTAAACTAAAAACCCAGTTCCCAACAAGCAAATTCCCGCAGAAGAATAAGAGTCTGTTTGGTTAGATGTTAATTAATGGAACGGAACGAAACAATTTATAATATAATGGAATGTAATATAGTGAAAAGCTGATTGGGAGTGATGGAAGTTTTCATATTGTAACGTAGTGAAACATTGTTTAGAAGTGGAATATAATGTATAATAAATGACTATTATATCCCTGATATTAAAATAGTTGTTACAAAAGGTTTAACGTTATGATTTAAAAACAGAAATTATATCCAATTAAAAAGTCACGCACAACCGTGACAAATAATTTTTTGTATATTTTCTATTTTAAAATAATAAAAATTTTAGTAAAATTTTATTATTAATTATATAAAATTATTATTATTATTTATTTAACAAATTTTAAATTTTATTTATTTTTATTTTTATTTATATGGAAATATATACAAATAATTAAAGAATAATTTTTTATATATTTTCTATTTTCATTAATAAAATTTTTATTAAATTTTTATTATTAATTATATATAATTTTTATTAATAATATAAAAATATTATTATTAGGGTAAGGAGAAATAATTTATAAATATGATTAATTATATACAAGGAGTTAGGGTTGAAAGAAATAATTGGTATTAAGAAAAATTATTGAGGGTATATTAGGTAGTATATATTGATTAGTTTACGTTCCATCCTAAACTTCCCAGATCGAAAGTTTCATATTTTCACTATTTAGAATATAATGGAACATAACATAAAACCCTCCACTTTTATCCTATTCTATTTCATTTCATTATAAAATCCTCAACTAAACGATAAAAGTGTGTTACGTTACGTTCAGTTCAAGTCCAAAACCTCCAACTAACCATACCATAAGGGAACGACATAACAACAATACTAATGGAAAAGGACACAAACAGGGTGTAGCTTGTCTTTGCGGCTTAAGACGAAAAAGTAAACGAAACCCGCAGGTCATACATTGTTGAGCAGCATGTGGACGACTTGTTGAGCAGTGTTCTGTGGACTCAGATCCTCTGTTGCACCTATTCTGTACCAACTCTGTTCCGCGATTAATACGTCGTCGTTTTGTTAAAAAAGGAGACAGATTCATATTTTGTTTCCTTTGTATTAACTCTGACGGAGCCACAAGCCGAGCCGAAGCGGAGTTGAAATTATTTGTATTTTATTTTATTTTAATTTTTATTAATCGTTATTATTAGTAAAATTATTTGTATAATTATAATAAATTTCCTTATTGTTATTTAATTATCTTAATAAAATTAATTTCGAAAATTATTATTATTATTATGCTTATGATATTTATTATTATGCTTACGATAATTAATTTTAATGTTGTTATTCTTATTATTATTAACTATTATGATTATTATATTTCTGCAAAAGTATATTTCTGCTATTAATTATCAACTTACTGTTAAGAGGATAATATTACTATTAAATTTTATTAATTGTACTCGTTTTTATTGTTACATTTCTAAATTAGATTCCTTATTGTTATTATTTTTCTTAATTATATTTATTTGAAATGTTATTATAATAATATTCCTGATATTATTATTAATTAATTCACTATTCTAATTAATGTTGTTTTTCATTGTAATCGATTTTATTGTTACATTTATTTGTATAATTATAATAAAATTACTTATGATTAATAATTATTAATTATATACTAATGGGAACGCTCACAGGCGTGACTATTTGTGTCACGCCCGTGAGTTTTGCACTTCTGAATTTTGTAAAAACTTCTACTATTCCAGTTTTAACTTCTTTTACTTCTTTTTGTTATTATTATTATTATTATTATTATTATTATTATTAAATAAAAATTTAATAAATTATAGAATTTATTTTATATGAAAAATAAATATATTATTCATCAATAAAATATAATAAATAATATTTATCAATTATTACAAAATAAATTAATAAAGCAAATATGACAAACTAATAAAATAATAAGAACTTTATAATTTTATATATTAACAATACAAAACCAATTAAATTATTTTTAATTACTTATAGAAAATAAAGTAAAAAGTAAAGTGAAAAATGTTCATTTTATTTATTAATATTATTAAATAATAAAATAAAATTTTAGTAAAAGACTATCCCTAGTAGCACTCTAGAGAGAGGTAAATTCGACATTTGTAAAACTTAACAAAATTTTCTAATCAATGAACTCAATTTAACAATCATCAATATATAAGAATAAATAAATTTCTCAACATAGATCAATCAAATAATTGAATAATAATTTAAAAATAAGGGAAGAGATAATGTAAATCGATTTATAATAGCTCGATAAATAACTCTTGCCTACATCCACTCCCAAGACTCTTCTTAGATTTCTATTATAATTCTTCTTTCATGGCGAAAAATAATCTTTGTACAATCTTGTTTCGATAAGAGGAAGCCTTTTACAATCTTCCTTCGTGACGAAGAAGAGCCTTAATGTCACTTGGAAGACCCTTAAATGCAATAATATAATGTCCTAACCAAATCTTACAACTCAAAACACCTTAATTTGTCACCGTGTTAACTCTAAAGGGGCCCACTCATACAAATATGAGACAATAATGCTCAAATGATTGAAAAATACTTTAAAAGTGTGTAAAAGATAGTCAAATGCTTATTGATGCAAGAACCAAAGGGAATCATGTATTTATCGGATTTTAGGACTCCTAATAGCTATTGGAGCTAAAAAGTTTTTTTTTTTGAAAAGTATTGGAGCTAAAAAGTTACAATGACTAATTATAGAGTATTGGTTGACTAGTATAGCATATTGGTCAACTGGTATGTATTAAATATGCAAATTAACTAGTCAATGAAACCAACATTGCATATAGTCATCCAATATTACCACAAACTCTTAGTATATTAATTTTGACAAGTTTAAGCTATATTGGTCGACTACTAACCTATATAGGTTAACCAATCAACCTAAAAATATGATTTTAATAATTTTAAATACTTAAGATCAATTTGTTTAATACACTTACTATTTAAGCACTTCCAAAAATATTCCTTAAATAGTGTTTAAAAGATTAAGAGGCTTTTCTATTAAAAGCAAAAGCTTCAATACCTCTCAATAAATGAAAAGACTCATGCATTGAAGTAATATGAAATATTTATTGATGGTGAGCCTTTTATAATATTAAAGTGACTAAATAAAATTACAATTAACATTAGAAATTAAAATATGACCTTGATGTTCCTTCTTTTTCTTCTATTCTTAACTTGGTCTTCACTTTGTAAGTTACAAACTTCATCTTTTCTTTTATCAACTTCATGAACTATCTCCTTGAGTTTTTGACTACGTCTCACCGTCATTTTCCTTCTCATCAAAATAATAAACTCATTAATAGTACCTATGTTTTGTTATAATCAAAACATCAACTAGAACATATCTTGGTTAAACAAACTTAATTAACTTAATTATAAAAGCCACAATAAAAAGTGAGTAGTATAATTCTGTCTCTAATCACGACATCAAGGACCAAAATGATTTGATTAATATATTATTAATTGTTAATAAATTATGTTAAATTAATATATTATTAAATTAACATAAATAATGCATATTAAAATTTTGTTTATGCTTTTATTTAAGTAATGAAAAATATTTCATAATGATATTTGATTAAATTTAACCATGAATTTATATATAATGAATGAGATATGCTCTAAAACTAATTTTTGGTCCCCAAATAACAGACAAAAGAGGGAAATGGTGAGTTATGTATGTATACTTTTTTTTATATTTTAACACTAATGAATAAATTTCCTAAGGATATAAATAAGTTATTGTACTATATGTATGCAATTTAGTTCAAGCAACCATAAACATATATAATTTTAATGACATACAAAATAATAATAAAAGGAGTAGGAAAAGAGATACAAAATCAATTTATGGTGGTTTAGTTAAACATGTATGCTTTGGCCCGAACGTTTGGATCCAAATTTAGCTTAGATCCTAACATTTGACAATGTTAAAATATGACCCTAATATTTGTCAAATTATACCATTTGAACCTTAGACTAGTAAAATCCCAAACTCTCATTAGAGTTCCATCAAGGGATGCTGATATGGATTTTTTTTTTTAAGTTAACGGGGCCACCAATGCTATTTTGGTATCCTATGTAGCACTTCACCAAAATATTAACTTTTATTTTGGGATTTAAGGTTTCAAAACCCTAATTTAAACTTTAAATTTTTAAATAACTTTTTTGTTTCCCATATCTATTACAATCTTTTAGTGAAAGTTATGCTGATTCTTTGGTTGTAGTATGCTACTGGGGTATACAATAGATGTCTTTTCCTCTTTAACTATATTGAAAATTTCAGTGGATACTTCTTTTATATTTAGGCTCATTTCATCTATTTAGGAATAGATGTATACCCACATCAAGCTTATGAGAAGTTAGATTGCATCCTCATTTATAGAGCTTTTTTGTTTACCTAAAGAACATTAAATTAGTATATGATTGTTCTGTTTGATTTTTATTTGATTCTTCTAATTTTAAATCTAGTCATTGAATTCTAGAGTTTAAATAAATGAGAGTAAGCTTACACTAATATTGTTTGATAATGTTGATGCTCTGATGGGGGTGCCGAGCCCCCAACTTAAAAAAATCATGTCACCATCCCTTGATGGAAACTTAATAGGAGCTTGAAATCCTCAATTTGTGATTCTAATGATATGGTTTAACAAATGCTATTTGTTTTAACACTATCAAGTGTTAGGGTCTAAGTTAAATTTTAGTGCAAATATTAAAGTTTAAAAATATACCTATTGCCACAATTTGAATTATCAATATATCAAAATTTAAAAAAAAACATCAAAATACTCCATTTTGATAAAAGCTTAACTCAAAACTATTTCAAAAGTTTCTTAAATTTTGTTAGGATGTCAAGAACCTTTTTAAGTCTAAAATAAATTTCCTTTCAATTATCAAATGATTTATGTATCATATTCTATATGTAAATGATTATAATGATTTGTTACATCTTGAAGTGCTTGATTCTTTCTTGTTCTTAGCTATTTACTTGAATTTTTTTAAGACACATTAGAATTGTAGGTATGCTTCATTTTACTTACTTTGTTCATCTTTTAATTGATTAAATGATTCAATTGTTCTTTTAAACAGTTTGCCTTCATTTAAACTTGGATGTTTCATATATTATTTAATTCCATTATAATTGAACTATTAATATAACAAATAATAAAAATATTAATAACGATATAATTTATTAACATCAAAATCTTTGGTTAAAACTTCCTTAAGTTGGATACATTATTTAGAAGATCAAAGTAACATTATATTACTTAAGACTTTTGTTTATTGACTATATCTTTGTTTTTCTACCTATCAAAGTAATTTTCAAATTTATTTCTAATAAATTATTAAAATTTTAAAAACATTCAACTAATTGAAACAAACTAATCTAATCTTTTCGCGTTTAACATTTACATAATTTGGTTTGATTTAAAATTTACAAACTATCTCTAGTAAAAAAATTATACAAAATCACCTACTCACACTTCATTTATAAATCTTGTTCTCGTTTAATTAAACCTAAGCATAAAACTAAAGTCACATTAAATTATCTTTTCTTTAATTTCCAGAAGTGGTAAAATCTAAACTTGTAGAGATTTCTTCGATCGTTGACGAACGACCAAAATTGTTTGAACATTCCAAACTAGAAGTCATAGGTTTCTACTTCTAAGTTGTCTCCTGGACGATGACTACAAATTGAGCAAACTTGTGAATGGTTGAGCTGATCAGTCGTCTATGAGTTTGTTTTTTTCTTTAAGAAAAACGAAGGAACAGCTACGCAGCCTCTACCAAGTAGAGACAATTTTGACTAGTGGATGGAAATAGTTTTACTTTATTCAAATAAAGCTATTAGTCTACCTAAGCTCGATCTAGTAATTATATAATCACCAAGATGGTGCAGTTTTCTTCGTTAGCTTTAAAATCATATAGAAGAAAACGTGAACAAACTTATTCGACCATTCCTAACTTTCCAACTGTTTTTGATCATGGGTGGTATTTTAGGTACCGAAATCCAATCCAATTACCGGACTAATCTGTATTCAGCTGAACAACTTCGAGTCAATCGAAAATCGAATCAGCAATTTAATTAAAATTTTAAATAGTTTAAAGTTCAAGCCTTGAGAAAGAAATAGAAAAGAGAACATGACACATCTTCAGCAAAGACGAAATTTTTGCAAGCAGAGTGGTTTTCAGATACCCCTGCTCGAGACAGAACAGAACTGAGAAATCTAATGCATGATAAGGTGTGTTTTAGTAGAACTCCTTAACATGTTTATCTTATCATTTCTTCACTAAAATTTCCAAAAGTGGTAAAGTCGACTAAGACTTAACTGTATAAACTCTCAAAAACAGAGAAACGAGTGAATACATATTTACAGAAGACTCGGACAAAAGCAGAATACAAGAAGAACAGATGTTAGGCAAGATATGCAAACATCCGCAAAATCGTAAAACTTTATATACCATAAAGACCCCAAAAGGCTACGAGATACGGTTATCTATGAACCTTACACAAAAGGGTCCAATTTTTATCTACGAGTCGTCAAACGAGATGGGTCTTCCAGTTAATCCAAGAGGAGAGCGAGAGAGCTGCCGACCGGTGATCTCCTTGAGGGCATATCTGACCTCAGGTTGTCTCGGTGACCGATCCACGATCTTGAAGTTTGATTCTTGCTTGATCCTCGTTACTTGACTATGCGCTGGATGATTTCCGTTGTTGTTGTTGCTATTGCTATTGCTTTTACTCTGCTCCATCTTTGAAGATTGAACAAGAAGACGACTCAACCCTGAGGAAAAAATATCAAACGTCTCTACGTGCTTTCTTGTTTCTGAAGAGAAGCGAGTTTCGTATATATGTATATATATATATATAGAAAAGAGAGAGATAAGTGTGGGAAAACAGAGAGAATATCAAACTTGAAACGTAATGGTGCAGTGATGGTAGTTAAAGAGAGAGTTTGGTAAGAAAGATCTTAATGCCTTGGACCAAGTTGTGGAACTTTGAGCAATTGACAAATTTAATATGCGTCGAGAATCTTATGTTCCGTAACTACCCATTTGGATAGTATGTTCCCAACGCTCTCTCTCTCTATTTTTATGTATTTATTCCATCTCACTAGTATAATAAGTGAGAACGTTGATCGGAGTGACTTTGGCTAAGAAATTTGTAATGCTCAAGGTTTACCAAAGACCAAGTCCACGAATATTTCAGCTATTAACACATGTTCTTCAAGGGAGAACAAGCTAGGTAGAAAAAGGAGCTGAGAAAAGTTGGGATGAAGGGACAAAAAGACAGTCAAAGGTAATTGGATCGAAGTTCAAAGGCTGCACCCCGTCGAAATCCAAATAATGAAGAAAAATAGGAAATCAAATCAAAGAAGGAAGCTTCAACCTTCAGCTGGGTAGTTCCGTTAATTTCTAAGAGTTGCAAGGGCATTTTAATTTTAGCGAGTGTGAAAAGTGTTTTGTAACTGTGGAGGCCGTTAAGTTTGTTAAAAGGTGGGCGAACGGCTGTGACGAGTTTTGTATCTATGGAGGCGGTTAAGTTTGTTAAAAAGTGGGCAAACGGCAGTTGTTAGCGTGTTGTTGATATTAATATTATTTACGACATGACATCCATTCTTGCTCATCCACGCATTTCCAAATAACCCAAATTAAACATAAATATAATTAAACAAAATTGCATTTCCATGACCGCGTTTTCTCTAAGTCAACTTTACTCCAGCATCTTGGACTAGGAACCTCGAGATGGATAAATTCTACGTACACACATTTACGTTAAGTCCACGGAATGGACCGTATTTGTTGCAAATTGGGAGTATGAGTAATAATTTATAGATATTTTTCTATGTGGTGGACAACAATTAATTTCATTTTAACAGTTTTAATAAATTATCGGCTCAGTTAATCAAGCTTGATCCAGATAAAGATAATAAAATAGTCTAATAAAAGATTTGAGTTAATGGGCTGAAATCCAATGAGAAAAATATACCTCAGTCAGTATGAATCGAATCCATATTGAGTCTATGATGGGAAGGTCTAATATGGATACTATATATAAAGGGTTAAGGTCTTATTTAGTTGCTTAAGCAAATCGTGAATATATAGATACTCTGACCTCTTCAGAGATTCACATGTTAAAGGAAGCTACAGAAAGGCCTTAATGACGTCTCGAGGATTAACTCTCGTGAAAGTTTCGGTGGATTTGCACCCGTTTTAGCTTTAAAAATTTCGTTTCAAATAATGAAACTGAAATAAGGTATTTTTTGCATTTCTTCATCTTTTCCTTTCACGTTCGATACGGAATACGTAACTAAGGCTCATTTTACGTACTACATGCGATATCAGAGCGATTACGTGATCAGGTGGATAAAAATGAAGGTTTCGAAAAATAACGATTTGTTTTTCAGTTTTTTCTTCCATATGGATGCTTGAGTATGTGCTACATATGGTCCGCATCGAAAAATGGGTTGAAATCAAACATCGGTGCCTAAAAATGACCCAAAACTAGCCAAAAATGGCCATTTTTGGCGAGTGTTGGGAGAACCACATATGCCCGACTCATGCACAATGCACGCATGAAGGCTGTGCATCTAGCACGTGTATGACAGACGAGTGACACGTTGTAACGCGGGATGAAGGACACATGTGGCGCGTGTGATACACACACCAACTCGTGAATAGTAACCACTTAGAGGCGGTGGGATAGGGGTGTGAGACACATGTGCCAACCACTTGTCCTGAGACGTGGCACGCGTGGGTGAATACATATGTTTGGGCCATGTGAGACGCATGTGTCAACCACTTGTCCTGAGACGTGACGCGTGCAGGTGAGTACGCATGTTTGGGGCATTTGAGACTAGTCAAGCTTATAGGGAGCATGTGCCACACACGCTATCAGGGCTCCAGGCACGTCAGTGTGCATATGGCGTGTACAGCATACACACCTGACGCATCCAGAGGCACATAAGGTATGAAGTTTGTGTTGTACGAGCCATCTAGTGCCACACGCACTATTACATGAGTTTGACGTCGGCGCTGCAGTGTTGCTGATGTCAGCCAAAAAACTAAAAAAAATTCATAATTCCAGTAATGGTGCTCCGAATCATTTTCCAGGTCCAATAAATTCATAAAGTGAGTTTTTTTAATTTTATAGATTTATTACATTAGTAATAAATAAAGTTTAACTCCATAAAAAGGAAATAAAACGTTCTAAAGTCGTTTTTAAGTGAATTTTCATGTTTTGAACTTGACATGAGGGAGATACTTGAGGTTGTGTGTCTTATAGGATAAGTTCAGCGTTCAGTATCAGATGATAGTTACTCTGATTGAGACATTTCTGCAACCAAGGTTTCAAATAAAGTTTACTGATAATGTTTTCAGCACTAATACATGATAATGAGAATGTGCATCTGGATTTTGCATTTATTGATGAAATATTGCCACGTAATGTATGCTCATACAAAATGTGAGGATAACGTACAGGTTTAACCCTTGTGTTTGTAGATCTTTTTGAGTACTGATGAGAATGAAATCACCAAAATGACCTTTGGAGTTAGTATTTAAATTGTTCTGCTTGCATGTTGGGGGATGTCTCTAGTCTTGTGTTTGGTTTTTCTATCCACAGGTGTTGGCCTTACATGGGATTTTGAGATGTGCACAAAGACAATAGATAGAAGAAAGTCATTGATTGAGCGTCTATTCACCCATAAGTGTAATGTCATAAGAGTTAATGTGTGTGCTCTAATAGCTTTTATATGGAGGTCTTATTTGCATGTGTTATGTCTTCAGCCTACAAGGGTTTCATGACATGTGTGATGAGATTCTAGGAACAAATACTATTTATGGCTTTGAGTATCGATGTATCCTACATTTGTGTTGATCTTTACATTGTCAATTTTGTAGTCTCCTTTTCTATGAACAATAGCAATTTCACCATTGAAACCCTGACTGGTATCAATTTTAAAAATAGTATATGCAGCATAAGACTGGTCAAACATACTGTGTTACCTAACCATTAAGAGATCAATTTCGGACCATCTCCTTAGTGGACTTTTAAACACGAACATAGCAAAGGAATTTTTGGATAATGTCTCCCAGAAGTACATGATCTCATCTAATGCAAAGATAAGTACCTAGATCAAGGAGTTGTTCTCCCTGAGGAACACTAGAGAAGGGAGATTTAATTTCAAGGATGAAATTCTTTATAGGGGGAGAATTGTGAAGCCCACAAAAGGAAACAAAAAAGCCCAACCTTAACTAATCAACCAAGCTCATAATGTAATTTAACAAAGGGGTATAAATGAAAACCAACAGTTGGGAAATTAAACACCAATGAAATACAAGTTGTCTTCTTCATTTTCCTCTCCATTTTTCTAGCTAGTAAGTGTTTAAAATACACCATCGATTTCCTTTATGTGAAACTTTTCTCATGCCCTTCATTTGTTTATTTTGCAGGAAATTTTGAGGAAATTGTTGAGGTTAACAATCCCAAAATTCCTTAGAAAGGCATAGACTTCATATAAGTAAATTCCTTTCTAGCAAGAATTATATGCCTTTTATTGTGAGTTTTAGTCATCCTACACTAGTTTATAGTTAGAATGTATATTGTGATTTTTGAGGCAATAAATTAAAGTCATAAAAAATAAAAATGGAGAAAAGGTGGCTAAAAATGAAAAAAAGGAGGCAGGAGAAGAGGATAGGGTGAAGAAGTAAGCAATTTAGGAAAATTTAAGTTATATTAAGGGGTAAAATACGAAATATAAAATTTTAAGGCTAAAATTGGAATTTAATTCCATGAATATATTTTTGTACTAATACAAATAAATGAGGGTAAAATAGGACTTTCAATAGTTAAAAGTATTTTAGTAATTATGGTGGTTAGGTTAATTAAGGATATTTTTTAATAATTAAGAATAAAGTGGAAAAGGACAGAATGTTGGATTATTAAGTGTAATTGAGATCAATTTTTTAAATTAGTCTAATAGAATTTTATAATGTCTTGGTCCAAATGTTCGATTAAAGAGTAAATTGGACTATTAACTAGTTGAGTCTAAAATTCAGGTAAAGGTAACCTTAGACTGTACTTTTAGAATAGTGTACAATTCTTGAAACTTTAAATTTTTGTTAGTAATAAATTATTTTATAGCGAATCACATTTTGAATTAGTCATCAATTAAAATAATGATTAACAATTACATTTATGGATTTCCAAATTATATAAATTATACTTATTTTATTTTGCAAATAATCAACAAAGTACAAGGTGTTTTGCTTTTATATTTTATTACATATTATGAGGTGTATCACTTGTGAATTCAGTAAAAATGTGTTAGTTAAATAGAGATTGACTAATAATAAGTTGTAAATAAATGGTGTATATCGTAAATATGTGGCTTGCCTATGATAGGTTACATTTAGTGGTCATAGATTGATAGATTGTTTAAATATAAGCAAGTGATGACTAAGTATTTATCCGTGGAGCAAGTACCGGGACATCCAAAATCTCAAGAATGTCCTTTTCCAATAGTTAGGTATCAAAGTGGTACCGGGATATCTTGTGCTGATGGCTAGGTACTGGTGTAATATCGAGATACCAAATTAGATATAGAAATTGAGATACCATGTGCCGATATTTATACATTTAATTACGATTCCATTTGGTGAGAGATTATGATAATTAGAGATGAGCTAACAAACTATTGAATGTAAGTCAATTAGGTTAAACAGGGCCTAGACAATTCAATTAATTATAAGATAAAACATAAATCACAGTAATAAAATAATATTAATCTTAATCATTACTTTGATAAAATTTTTGATGATTTTTAATTGTTTGAATAGGATGACTAATGTTGAATATTTTAGTATTATATTTATGTATTAATCACTTGATTAATTTTTATATTTTTATATTGATTTATTTGATTTTAAGGCTATGGTCAGCTACCCTTATTGAGTAAGTAACTCACCCCTTGTCGCTATTTTTTAGGAGATAGAAAAATTGTTGATAATCCCAGTACACGTGATTGACAAAGTGTAGTTAAATGGAGTCAACAGATTAAATTTAGTAAAGTTATTTTATTGTATATATTTTTTAATGTGACAATTCAAGTAGTTGTGTTTAATATAATACTTTTGTGACTGACGAACATCCTTTTTTAGAACTAATAAGGATTTTGGTAATTAATGTTATGCTATGAGAACAAATTGGATAATTGTGGATTAAGAGTGTTTAAAGCATCACAATTTCCCTTTGGTAAGAAGCATTAACTCCCGCTAGTTAGGAGGTTCTTAAGACACATTACTTTGCTTATCATATAGAGTTGATCAAGCTTCACATCTTTAACATGAAGACTGTTGTACTATTTATTCACCAGATATATAGGTGTCCATACAAGGTTTAACAGCAACTGTAATTGATTAAAGTCTCTTATATTGTAGTATGTTAGTGCTTTTTTAAAGGAATGGACAAAACAATTGTTGTAACTACTTTATAATTTTTAGTAAGTGATATCAAAGGAAAAGAAAAAGAAAAGGTTGAAAGCAAACAAATGTTGGCATTTCATAGCTTAGGTGAATGATCATCAAAGCATTGGCGGGTTCTCATTTTTATTAATTTTTTCAATTTATTGACCAAAGTTTAAAAGTGAGTAAAATGTCATATTGAAATTCATACTTATTTTGGTATTCTTCCATAATATTTCCCTTGTTATTTGTTTGGGACCTCTGTTTTTTCAATTTGTTTTATGAAGATTAAGTTCCACTCTCATATAAACTTATTTCTCTCTATATGATTTTGTATTATACTTAATGTACTTTTATTTTTTAAATTAAAGTAACTTTATATTAAAATCTCTCAAAGAAGTAATAATAATGATACAAACCTCGGATAAACTCCTTAAGTTTAATAACAAAATTCATTTGAAATAAATTACTATAAACAGAATATGAAGCAGATAAAATATAAATGATCTCTCTTTGGGCTGCATTTCACTCTTAAAATATCATGACTCGATAATTAACTCAACCACAAAAAAGTTGTTACAATATTTTGTTTCTATGCTTTGATTGAATAAATATAACATTAAAGTATCAATTTAAATTAAAAAACATCAAATTCAATATAAACTTAGTTATATTAGCATTTTTTACAAAAATTTTTACAATTAATCCTAAATTTTTGTAGTGTTTCTTAGAATATTCTATAGGTGAAATATATACCTTTTAGTTTTAAAATTTTATTATTTTCTTCTTGTTGATTTATTTTTAAACATAATAATAATTTGTAATATTTTAAATTAGGTCATTTTAATTAGATATAAAACAAAATTGTCAAAGTCATTATCTCCCATCAAAACCACTCCTAATTGGGGTTGTCACATATTCAACGAGATCCATTATTTGAAAGTTTAGTCTCAGGATTGATCTACATTAAAATAGTATCAAGTATATTTGGAATAATAATTTTTGTATTTATTGCAACTATAATATGATTCTATAATAATTAAGAAATATTCTATTAAAATATATATTTATCATAGTATTAAAAATATTATTGTATTTTTTCCTCTTGTATTGCCTATATAAAAGCTAATGTATAAAGTGAAAGAGTATTTTAACTGGATAATTATGCTTGAAAAAGAAATATTTGATATGTATAAATCAAGTTTAAAGGAAACAGTTAAGCTTGGTGGATAAACATGAATAACTGTAACAAAAACAACAATTAATAAGTAAAAATTAGTGCTTAGCAAAACAAATTTTTGTCAAATGCTGAAAGATTACAACTCATAACTTAAGTCCTGAGAAATTTGCATGTACACTAGAGTACACATCTATTATTGCCTAGGAAGCTCAACAAAGAGTTAAAAAGATAAATTAAAGACTTCCTATGGTCAGGAAAAGTAGAAAACTCTAAAGGCTCTAAGATAAAATGGGAAGAACTTTACTGGAAAAAACAAAAAGGAGGTCTTGGTTTGAATTCCTTATAACTGATCCAAACAATACTAGTTGATAAGAGATTTGGAGACTTTAAAATAATAAAGAAGGTTTCCATTCCACTAGGTGAATGAGTACTACATTAAAGATACTAGCTTTTGACAGATCACAATGACGAAATAACAATCTTAAAGCTTTATTCAGATGTTAAGAAAGAGGGATCTTATCTATTCTCACATTAAAATTCTAATGGGAAATGGTAATGATTCATGATTTGGGTTTGTTGATTCTGTTTGATAATAGGGCAAACCAAAGTCCTCTAATCCTTAGTGGAGAGCTGATCTATTTTACATTTAGAATTCCATTCTATGTAAGGGTCAAGGAAGTGATACATGAAGATAACTAGCTATCAAACTTCAAGGGCTTAGAAAGGTTGGATAATCATTTTCCTAATTACCATCCAAACCTTAATGAGGAGGCATAAAGCTATTTGGTTCATTAACAAAATAAAAAATTTTAGTTATTGCTCTTGTCTCAATCTATTCAGGCCTACTCTTCAAGAGCTCAATGGTATAAGATAAACTAGAAGAAAACTTTGATCCTCAGAGCTTCTTTCATTATTTGGCTTACAGTTAGAGGAGGGTTAAGGATTAAAGATAAGATTTATGGCTCCTTTGATCACCTATATACCCTTTGCAAACTAGCTTTAGAAATAACTCCTCATCTATATTTCCAATGCCAAATCACTAACTTAATAAGAACAGGATGCAACATATTCTAAATCTGCTTTATGCGGAGACAAAATGGAAAAATATCTTAAGATGGGATGATGACCAATCTAGGAACATGGGGAGGGACAGTGTTTGTCTTAGACTGACCTTCAATTGCACCCTAAATTCCATTTAGAGATCAGAGGAACAATAAAATCTTCAAAGGAATTTTAATAGATATGTATGCCTTAGCTCATAGAATTATATGCTGGATTAGAGAAATTCTAGTTGCCCGTAATTCAAATGAAGAAATTAGCTCATTAATTAAACAAAGATGAAATCTTTAAAGGGATACTGCTAGAGGATGCCATGGCTCTCATCTAAAACCATGGTACCATGGATGGTGGTGGCACATGGACATAGTTAAAAGTTCCAGATCCTAAGCATTTCGATGGGGTAAGAGATGTTAAAATTCTGGAAATTTTCATTTGGAATATAAAGCAATATTTTGAAACAGCCAGGATATTGTAATGTGACAAAATTCATTTGGCTAGCATGTATTTGGCTAGAGATGTGAAATTATGGTGACGTGGAAGACTTTATGGTAATTTAAATGCTGGACGTCTTGGAATAGACACATAGGAGACATTTGTTCACGGGTTCAAGGAGCAATTTCTACCTTGCAACACTTCGTGGGTGTCACGAAAGAATTTGCGTATGTTGAAACAAGATGGTTCAATTCAAAATTATGTCAAAGATTTTAGTTCGTTGATGCTGGACATTAAGAACATAGCGGAAGAAGATAAGCTCTTAACTTTTTCTATTGGGACTTTAAACTTGGGCATAAATTAAATTACGAAGGCAAGGAGTTCAAGACCTCCCAAGGCCATTATAGCGGCTGATCGGTTGGTGGATATACGACCAAATAAAGACAAGGAAAAAGTTTCCAATGGTAATGGGAATGGTAAAGTTGGTGTAGAAAAATTCGTGGGGCAAAATAAGAAAGGTAAAAATGTGCAAACTACTCAAAATTCTGCTCAACGAATTGCTGCTTGTTTTATTTGTAGTGGACTGAATTATACAAGGGAGTGTCTGAAGAAAAATAATTTGAATGCATTGTTGTCTAAAGACGAGGACAGTGGTAAAGTGGCGTTACTTTCGTTTTTACGTCAAAGTGAGATTTTGGCTGGATCAATTGGGTATAATTGATCGCCATTACAAGGCATTTAATTAGAAGTTGGAGAACCTCAAAATTAACCTTGTAACAACTTGGTATTAAAGCCTTAGTTTGGCTTCTTTCCTCGCTTGGAAAATTGTGTTGGGAACAATGGTGGCAAATCAGAATCTTAAAGCAATTCGAGAAAGGTTGTATAGGTTGGAACAAGGTCTTGGGGCCATTCCGAAAGATAAAATACAAAACATGTTTTCTCATTTAGAGCACCTAGAGAAGGCACTTCAGACGTTTCATTACTGAATGGATACCATTTTGGCAGAAGCAAACAGAAGGGTGGGAGTGCTAGAGGATACCTTAGCTCTCATCCGAAACTATGGAGCCATGGATGGTGGTGGCATATGTACACGATGGGGTAAGAGATGCTAAAATTATGGAAAATTTCATTTGGGATATACAACAATATTTTGAAAGAGCCAGGATACCGGAATGTGACAAAATTCATTTGGCCAGCATGTATTTGGCTGGAGATGCAAAATTATGGTGGCGTGGGAGACTTGACAGTAATTTAAATGTTGGACATCCTGAATAGATACGTGGGAGACATTTGTTCATGAGTTGAAGGAGCAATTTCTACCTTGCAACACTTCGTAGGTAGCATGAGAGAATTTGCAGATGTTGAAACAGGATGGTTCAATTCGAAATTATGTCCAAGATTTTAGTTCGTTAATGCTGGACATTAAGAACATGGCAGAAGAAGATAAGCTCTCTAATTTTCTGTCAGGACTTCAAACTTAGGCACAAATTGAACAACGGAGATAAGGAGTTCAAGACCTCCCAAACGTCATTGCAGCGGCTGATCGGTTGGTGGATATAAGACCGAATAAAGACAAGGAAAATGTTTCCAATGGTAATAGGAATGGTAAAGTTGGCGGAGAAAAATTCGTAAGGCAAAATGAGAAAGGTAAAAATGTGCAAACTACTCAAAATTCTGTTCAACAAATTGTTACTTATTTTATTTGTAGTGGACCGCATTATGCAAGGGAGGACAACGGTGAAGTGGCGTTACTTTTGTTTTTACTTCAAAGTGAGGTTTTGGCTAGATCAACTGCGTATAATTGATCACCATTACAGGGCATTTAACTAAGAGTTGGATAACCTTAAAATTAACCCCATATCAACTTGGTATCAGAGCCTTGGTTTGGCTTCTTTTATCGCTTGGTAAATTGTGTTGGGAACAATGGTGGAAAATTAGAATCTTAAAGCAATTCGAGAAAGGTTACATAGGTTAAAACAGGGTCATAGGGCCGTTCTGGAAGATAAAACACAAAACATGTTTTCTCATTTGGAGCACCTAGAGGAGGCACTTCAGACGTTTCATTACTGAATGGATTCCATTTCAGCGAAAGCAAACAGGATGGTGGGAGTGCTAGAGGATGCCTTAGCTCTCATCCAAAACCATGGCGCCATAAATGGTGGTGGCATATGGACATGGTTAAAAGTTCTAGATCCTAAGCATTTCGATAGGTTAAGAGATGCTAAAATTATGGAAATTTTCATTTAGGATATACAACGATATTTTGAAGGAGCCAGGATATTGAAATGTGACAAAATTCATTTGGCCAGCATGTATTTGGTTAGAGATGCAAAGTTAGGGTAGTGTGGGAAACTTAATGGCAATTTAAATGTTGGACGACCTAGAATAGATACGTAGGAGAAGGAGTAATTTCTACATTGCAACACTTCGTGGGCGGCGCGAGAGAATTTGCATATGTTGAAACATGATGATTCAATTCGAAATTATGTTCAAGATTTTAGTTCAATGATGTTGGACATTAAGAACATGGCGAAAGAAGATAAGCTTTTCAATTTTCTATTGGGACTTCAAACCTAGGCAAAAATTGAACTACGGAGACAAAGAGTTCAAGGCCTCCCAAGTGCCATTGCAGCGACTGATCGGTTGGTGGAGATACAACCGAATAAAGACAAGGAAAAAGTTTCCAATGGTAATAAGAATAGTAAAGTTGGAGGAAAAAAATTCGTGGGGCAAAATGAGAAAGGTAAAATGTGTAAACTACTCAAAATTTTGCTCAGCAAATTGTTACTTATTTTATTTGTAGTGGACCGCGTTATATAAGGGAGTGTTCGAAGAAAAATAAGTTGAATGCATTGCTGGCCGAGGAGGAGGACAGTGGTGAAGTGGCGTTATTTTATTTTTACTTCAAAGTGAGATTTTGGCTGGATTAATTGGGTATAATTGATCACCATTACAGGGAATTTAACTAAGAGTTGGAGAACCTCAAAATTAACCATGTAACATATATCAACTATGACAATATTTCAGGGTGGAGAAAGACGTATTCATAGTTGAGATATGTTCTCTTAGTGACTAATTTCTTTGTGTTTAATATTGTACTCACTCGTCTAAACAAAGATTTTTTGTAATGATGCTTATGGTTTAAGCCTGTTATCGATATTGCCTCCTTGATTAAAAAAACTAAAGTAATTTCAAAGACATGAAAGAAAAGTATGAAAAAGAAAAGAATATGCTATTTTATCGTGAATCACTAACATTCCAAGTATATATCATTCCTGTAAAGTTACTGATTGCAAAAACTGAATAACAAACTTTGGCCTGTTATTGAACTAGACTTTAGGACAAAGTAGACAAAGCAATAATGACTGTTAGATTGATTAATGTAAAGGAAGCTTACCATTACTGATAAAGAAATAACTAAAGGGTGACCGATCAATCAATTTGAAAAACTAAACTTTAACACTTTTAAAAGTTCCACGTATCTGATAAATAAATATTCAAGAAAATTTTTTTATAAAACCTTAATAAATTTTTATTTTTGAAATTTGAAAAGATGTAAAAGATTAAAATTTAATATGAAATGTTATGCAAATAAGCCCCGGTGTATTGACTTAATAAGGAAAGTGTTACGTGGAAAAATATTATATTTCTCTTTACATGGTTTATTCTTGATTTATCCTTGATCTTTTAATTCATGTTTAATATTATAGTCTTGACTTGTTCTTCACATAATTTTACTTTAATATTTAATTACTTGATCATTAATGTTAAAATGATTAAATTAATTCTTCATATTACTTTATCTTAACATTTTAATTATTTTTCAAATATTAATTGATTCTTTAAAAATTGAATTACAATCATAAAAATAATTAATAATAATTTATTTTATTATCATCAAGATTATAAATAAAATATTCCTTAATGCAACAATCTCTTCATATTTGTAATGGTAAAATACTTAATGATATTAAAAGCAATAAGAAAATTATGTAAGAAAACGCTCTCCTATGTTAAAAGAATGTGAAATGTATTGCTTTCACTTGCATCGCTTAAATTTAATTTGTAATGATTAAGTTATCTCCAAACTTTGAATTAAGTTAAAAGGAGAGGAGAAATTAAGTCAATTAATAAGGTATTTTAAAGATTAAAGCAGAAAAGTTGGTAAGATACATCACAAAAGGTTACAAGATTTGGAGAAAAAGTTATGCCAAGCGTGGAGATGTGTTTGCTCACTAGTTCATGGTTTCTTTTTGAACATTTAAAATTCCAGCTCTGATAGAAAATGATTGTCTATATCTATTTAGCCAATAAACAAATAACATTAACTCTACCAATTTCTTACAAATTGTTCTAAAATAAAAATAAATGAAAATGAATAATGTAGCTATGGATTGTCTAATCCAATCCTTGAAAGCCACAGAACTACTCAGTTGTTGAATCCTATTCCTTTCTCATCAAAAAACATCACCTTAAAACAGCCTAGAAATTGTATCCTTCCTACTGGGTTGGCTTTTCCACCAGGTTTGGAGAGTTGGTTGTGATTTACAACTCGTTGCCTTCTTTTAATCACTTGGTATTCTATGGTGTTTAGCCTACATATAAGGTTGCTCCATAGGCTTAAAATTATAGGCAAAAAGAGTTGTCTTGTATATATATTGTTATATTTTAAATATATGAAGTCTATCTTTTGCTAAATAATTTTTCTTTTTGAAAATAAAACTTTTTTATTGTTCTTGCTTATTTCAATAAAGGAAGAGCTCGCTAAATTCTAAAGAGCTACTTTACTTGTAAAGCAAAATAAACTCTTAACAATAGCACTTTCTTTAGGCCTCATGTTACTAATTTTCCTAAGGTTGGATAACAATTAATTATAATTTTATGATTTTAATAAATGTACAATTAAGTGAATCGAATTTGATTCAGTTAAAGAAAATAAAGTAACTTGATAAAGGATTTGGTTTAATGGGCTGAAGTCTAATGAAGAAAATGGACCATAATTAGTGTAGCAGACATACATTGGGCTTATGATATATATATAGATATATGCTTAGGTCTCCTGTTTCTGCTTAAGTAAGTCATGAACATTTGGATTTTCTGACCCATTAAGAGTTTTATACGTTAAGAAAGTTAGAGAAAGACATTAAAGACATTCAGTTGATTAACTTTTATAAAGGTCGTCGAGAAAATTCATAAGTTTTGAAATCAAAAAGCTTGTTTAAATCATCTTGTCACACAAAAATCCCAATGAACTTCTCCATTTAAGTATTCTTGATTTGATACAGTGGATTATATCTTTATCGATCTCTCCATTGCTTTGAATGATAAACCCTAAGTATTTAAAACTTTCTTTCTGTGATATAACTTTTGAAACAATATTTACCTCCACATCAAGATCCACCCTATGGCCCAAAAAGATACACTTTAAATACTCAATCTTAGTTCTACTCAATTAAAAATCCCTCGACTCTAACATATCCCTCTGACATTTAAGCTTGATATTAACACCCTCTTTTGTCTCATCCATTAAGACAATATCGTCAGCAATTAACATACACCAAGGCACATCTCTTTGGATATTCTTAGTGAGTTCATCCATCACTATTGCAAACAAAAAAGAACTTAATAATGAGCCTTGGTGTAGCCTAATATCAATAGAAAATCTTCTATATCTCCTCCTATCATCCTTACTCTAGTCTCCAATCTTTAAGACTCATTTATTAATTTTCCTAAGGTTATGTAACACCCCACTCCCGCTGGATCCGAACCCGATATCGATGGTGATACCCGAATCCGTGCCCCGCGAGAATGG
>JANIIA010000008.1:20073176-20093375 GCA_027478495.1 Erythroxylum alaternifolium | reverse complement strand
CAGATGTTTTGGAGTAATACAAAGAGGATTTTGGTTTTAAAATTTTGTGAATTTCATTTATTGGTTCTTATTCTTTTCATTGTATGTGATGCCATGTGGAGTTTGATAGTTATTTCACGTAGCACTTCATTATCTTAGGTTATGTGTCGGAATGACCTACGGGCATTCCGGTACGTATTCTAGGGTAATGGGGGGTTACAATCTATATGGCTGATTATAAAGTACCTATCACATATGGTGAGAGATTGTCTTTAGCACAGTGCCTAAAGCATGATATAGAAAGAGAAGTTATAAAGAATATGCCTTATTCTAGTACAACTGGTAACCTGATGTATGCCCAGGTGTGCACTAGACTAAACACTATATTTATTGTTGGACTGCTGAGTAGATATCTGGCTAACCCAAAAATCAAACACTGGAATGCAGTTAAACGAGTGTTGAGATATTTAAAGGGAACTAAGGATTATTTATGGACATCTAGAACGATTAACAATCTAAACTTTATAGGGTATACAGAGTTGGATTTTACTATGTGTCCAGATGATAGAAATTCCACTTCAGGATATATCTTTGCATTAGCAGATGGTGTGGTATTATGAAAGAGTGTTAAGTAGACACTAATGACTTCTTTGACTATACATACAGAGTTTGTGGCATGCTACGAAGCGGCTACATAGGTGGTTTAACTCAGGAACTTGATTTCTGAGTTATCTGTGGTTAATTTAATGACTAGAACCATTTGGTTATATTGTAATAATCTTTCTGCATTATTGTTTAATAATAGCAATAAAAATATCATAAGATCTAAGCATTTGGAGGTCAAGTATTTGACCATCAAGAAATTGATACAAAACGGTGATAATGACATGGAGCATTTGAGGACTGAGGATATGCTTGCTAAACCTCCAACTAAAGGAATTTGCCCACATTTTTTTGAGAGACATGTATACAATATGGGTGTATTGAAGTCCTTAGACATTATTAGTTAGGAATCACCATGTTTGCTCCTTATACATTTGCCTAGTTTTTTTATGTGTTATGAAAATGTGTTTTATCAATACAAATGGTCATCATTTTTCTTTTAGTCATACATGTTATATATTGTCGTAATGTAGGTGAAAGTCTTGAGATTTGTACCGATTTTAAGCATTTTGAAAGTCATTGGAAATATATATATATACAGATTGATCTTCAGCCTATGTAATTAGGACACATACAAATATACATGTAAATCTATGGTTTTGATATGACATAGAGGGCATAAGTGTTTAGTCTCATACATGTATTCTCTAATACGGTTTAGCATTTAGTGAGAGAAAACAAATTTTCCTGGTGTAGTTTAGCACAAAGTTCAGAGAAATTAGCTTATGTAATTAGTGACGTAGGATACTTTGGTTAAATATACATGTTAATTACGATATGATGTTAGTTTATTCACCCTATGAATTTATCACATTCATTTATAATTTTAGGCCAATCAAATAAGTAACATCATTTGTACCTTTTCATGAGAATTATTAGCTAAAGAAAAGAGGTCAGTAATATATATATAAATAAGCGTATGTGTAAATCATAAGCAATTAACTATTTTGTTGGCCTTCGAGTTATGAATAGAGCTAGCAACCAATTGAGAATGTGATGTAGCTAAGTAACCGGATCCACACGCATCACAAATGTATGGCTTCGCGTCAAAAGGCTATAGTGACATTCTACCAAACCGCTTAATAAAAACATGACCTAGTTAAGTAACTAAATCGACATTCATCACAAATGTTTGCCTTCGCATAAAAGACTAGATTCATGTCAATCAAAATCAACAAAAATAATGTTTTGTCAAATAAAATCTACCGATCTTGTGAACAACTTAAATTTTCATGAAAACATACATAGGAATAGTTACATTTTTATTGATCGAATAATTATCAATATGTGTGTGCAAGTGATAAGGGTGAATAAACTTAACATTTGGGTCTTGATTAATAAGTATATTTAGTCTAGAGTACTTAAACACGGATTTTTCAAGTTAATAAGTTAAAACAACTTGAAGGATTGTGTTTACAGTTAAATTTCTTTCGTGAAGTTGAAATCATTGTCTCATTATTGCATATGCATGTTTTTTGTTTTTTGTTTTGTTTTTTCTTGAGGACAAGCAAAAGTTTAAATGTAGGGATGTTGATAGTTGTTGATTGTACTATATTTTAGTGGGTAGTTTGGTGTGTGTTTAATTGTTAATTTGGTTATTTAATACATGTTTAGGTTAGAATTATGTTAGTTAGTTAAATATTTGTATTTTAAGTGTTTTATGTGTTAGAGCACGCATTTGAGCTTCAATTTTATGTTTTTGAGATACCTTGATGTGGTTACTAGTATTTCAGGACAAATATAGAAGAACGGAGAAGATTCGAGGAAAGGCCAGAGTTAGAACCAGGGTCACAATCGTGGCATGGTAGAACTAACCAAGAGAAGCCACGATTGTGGCATATAAACTTTGGGCCACGATCATGGCTTGCATGACAGAAATGCGAACAGACATCCTAACTTGAGTTTTTGAGGGATTTTTTAAACCTTTCGAACCTAAAACAAGCCCTAAAGTTGCCCTAAATAGAAAGCGTATAAAAGGCATTAGGATGGAACCCTAAGGGAGCTTCACTTCTGCCACTTTTGGAAAAACCTAAAGGAGAGAGAAAGAAGAGAGAAGAGCAATAAGAAGAGGAAGAAGAGGAGAAGAGGAGAAGAAGTGGGTCTTCCGATGCTATTGACTTCCTGGATAATTGGTTCTTTCGAAACTGCTGCCTTCCAAATTATCTGATCCATATTCTTTCTCCTTTTCATTTTCATTTTTGTTCACTCAATGTATAAGATTGAAATAGATTGTATGATGATGGATTTTGGATTGTTAATGATGATCTAACTCTTCCTTCGTGATTTTACCTTGATTTAATGTTAATGTAGTTACTTTTGTGTTTTATTGATTGGGTGTTGTGATTAATTACAGTACTTGCATATTTTGATAATAAACTGAGAGGGTGAACTGGATAAAAATGATTGGATTGGGTTAATGAGAGTTAGGTGATCTAATAGACCACGTGATTAATCATATTGGTTATTGTGTGAAGGGAGATCCCATGTGAGACTCGATAGTTTATTAGAGGGCTTAAGATCTAATTAGGGTTGTGAGTCATTTGTTAATTAGGGTTTAATGGTTATAACTCGAGAGAGAATAATTAACTCTATGATAGTCTAGAACTGATACCTCGTTAACACATAAATGGCTAGGTTAACATTAATGATAGGGCAAATCCCCCTTCTTATAACTTGGTAATTTATTTCCATTTTGATTTTTTGTGTTGCTCAATTTTAATTTCTTTTTGTGTTAAATTTTCAAATTAATTTCTTGAAATCAAATTCTAGTATTTACTTTTTGTTGCGATTTTTATTTTCATTTTATTAATTTTTATGAGCCTTCGTTAAGATTGGATTAGATTAGTTCACCCTCCTTATGGGATCGACCCGTCACTTACTACAAATCATGACCTGTGCATCTGCGGTATTTAAAGGCTATAAATTGTAAGCTTGCAAGTTTTTCGATATGTGTAAGTTTTAATATTTATCCTCGATAATTCGCAAGCGTATGGGTCATTTTTGTAGTACCTAAGGTGTCGATCTCATAAGGAGGGATAATCTAATCCTAAAATCTAAGGCCAAAATAATTCGCAGTAATTCAAAATGTAACAAAACTAAGGCAAGAATTTAATTCAATCATGGAACTCAATTCCAATAATTAATTACGAAAATATTAATAAGTACCAGTTGCAACCACTCTCAATAATCAATTTAAAGGAACTATCAATTGAGAGAGAGAGAAATTTTACCTATCTTTAACGCTAACCTAATTGATTATGAATTATTGGATTATTGGTCCTAGACGATCCTAGGGTTGATTACTCTTTCTCAAGTTATAACCATTAACCATAAATTTTAAACCCTAATCAAATTATGAAAAATTGCAATCTCTCAATTAACAATCTATCCAAAACCTAATTAGATATGAAGTCGTCCAATAAACTATCAGGAACCTATATGAGATTTCTCTTCACACAATTATCGATTTAATGAATTTCTCGTTCTTATTAAATCACCTAACTCTCGTTAGCCCAATTAATTATTTTTCATTCGATTCACCCTCTCAGTCTATTATCGAATTATGCAATCATAGGAATCAATGACAATAAATCCAATAAACATAAACAATAAAATTGTATTAAATCAAAGATAAAAAAACTCGAAGGTGAGTATAGAATATCTCAACATTCACAATCCTATCTTCAAACTGTTATTACCAATTCTATACAATAATAAAAATAGAAAAAACAGAAAATACAATCCTAAATGGAGACGGGAGGCGACATCAGGAAACTCCAAATCTGGGAAATAAGTCGATGTCAGCTTCTTCTCTACTTTTCTCTTCCTTCTTCTCTTTCTCAATCTCTTAATAATTCTCTATAAGGTTTCTCTCCAAAATGGTTGATGCAAAAGCTCCTCCTCTTTGTTTGTCTTATTCTTTATATGCCTTTTGTATTCTGGGCAGTCCTAGGGTTTTTTTGGGGTCTGAAAGGTTCAAAATCTCCCTTGAATTTTGACTTTTTTGACTATTTGCACGTCTACCCAACGCAGGCCACGATCGTGGCCTTGCAAGCCACGATTCTGGGCCACATCTAAGCCTTCTATCACTATCGTGGCAAGCAGGCCACAATCGTGGACTGTGTCCTAGGCTTCTGTCACAATCGTGGTATATGGGCCACGATCATAGGCTGACTTTAGTGTTTTTGTCATGATCGTAGCCTGTTGTGCCATGATCGTGGGCCATTTTTTTGGCCCGAGTGTCTCTGAAACTTCTCTATTCTTCGATGTTGACCCTAAAATATTAACAAACATATCAAGGTACTTCAAAGACATAATAATTAAGCTCAAAGACTTGACTAACCCATAAGAACACTTAAACAACATTAATTAACATACTAACACAATTCTAACCTAAACATCTACTAAACGATTAAGTTAACACTTAAATATATATCAAACTAAGCCTTAAAACATGATGTGATTCTCACTTATCACAAATCTTACAAACAATTTTTTGACACTATGCTAGGGAGGTGTAGGATTAGTCTAATTCTTTTAGTCTAATGATTAGGGAAAAAAAAGAGACAGAAGTTTGGGCGCAAGGTAGACGACACATCAATTCAAACATCATAAGGTGACAATAAGGAATCTAAGAAATTATATTCCAATAAGAGATGGAAAGGGAAATGATGGAAGACATAAACTATAAGGAGCAAAGGACTCTTGTGGACTTCAATGAGACATAATTCGGTTGGGGAATCATCATCCTTATTGGAACATATACAACCTAGGGTGGCAGAACCACCCAGATTTCTGTTGGTCTAACAATGTAAGGACTCACTTAGGATATCAATACCTATCAAGATTTCAACCAGATGAGTCCAGTTCATGGGATTCTAAATTGGATTAGATCATGGATAAGCTCATAAAAATGGAAGAGGCCTAGAAGAGATTGGAAGAGACGTTTGAGCAAGTAATGGAAGATCAAGTATCTTCTATTGACAACCTAAAGGTTCAAATGGGCTAGCTTTTCACAGAATTTTGTAAGCAAAGTGTGGAAAACTGTCTGTGCAACTTGAAAGTAAATTCAAAAGAGCAATGTAAACTAACACATTTAGAAGTGGGAAAGAATTAGGAGAACCAACGGATAGAACAGTTGAAACCCACTCTATAGAAGACCAAGAGAAAGACAAAAAGGATGAAGAAAAGAATGAGGACCCTCCCTATGTTCCTCCTCCACCTTACTCATTAAGCATACCATTTGTGAAAATTGATATGTTTGAATATTTAAAAAAAATAAGAAGAAGACGAATAGATGATAGTGGAGATAAAAGTTAAAAAAGATATAAAAGTTTTTATTCATGAGGTGAAGGCTAAAGAGGAGATGAGGGTTACTGAGGCAGAATACTAACAACTCACCCTCTTATAAGACAAACTATTAGATTCATTAGAATATTCAGGGAGTTTCATTATTCCCTATTTTATAGACAGTTTGTTAATGAAAAGGACATTACTGAATTTAATTAGTTTTCTCAACTTCATCAATATTGTCCTTCTTATCATCTTGAAATTTGTAGCTTTTTTATTTACAAGCTACGAAGCTGAATTTAGGAAATACGAGTGAAAGCAAGCCACTCATAATTGATCTCGACTAAGTTTCCAAGGATGCATGATCAAGCTAATGACTATAAATTAACACGTTTAGTAGTTAGATTTAAATTATGTGTGGTTAGATTTGTTTTAAATTCAAACAAATAAGTTTTCATGATTTGGAATGGTTGACGATTATCAACTCTCTTTCTCTCTTTGAATCAAGTATAAGATAGGAAAGCAGGCTCAAATTTTCAACTTCCACCTCCGACACCATTGCCACCTCAATCACCTTGACACTTTTATGTTCTAACCCTTTCTATTTTCAATTTTGTCTTTATGTTGTTCTTATATTTTCATGTTATTTTATGTTATGTTTATTCCCACCTTATATGTTTTTGGTTGTTCTTCTCACATTGAGGACAATTCGTTGTCCAAGTATGGAGAGGGCTGCGTTGTGTACATGTTTATTGTTATTTTGAATGTGAATTTCGCATATCGTATGTTAGTTTGTTTAGGATGCATGACATGATTCATGTGAATGTGTCAATGGCTAGGAACTAACGAAATTAATTTAACTTTGAACATAGTCTTTTTGGTTGCGAAGATTTATTAGCTCGTGAAATTAGTGACCTAGGTTACGTTGGTTAAATATACATGTTAATTAGGATATGATTTTAGTTTATTCACCCTAGGAATTTATCATATTCATTTATAGTCAATCGAATAAGTAGCATCTTTAGTACCTTTCATGAGAATTATTAGCTAAAGAAATGAGGTAGGTAATATATATATATATATATATATATAAAGTTTGTGTGCAAATCTTAAGCAATTAACTATTCCATTGGCCTTCGGGTTATGAATAGAGTTAGAAGCCAGTTGAGAATGTGATGTAGCTGAGTAACTGGATCCACACACATCACAAATATGTGCCTTTGTGTCAAAAGGCTATAATGACATTCTCACCAAGCCATTTAATAAAAATATAACCTAGTTGAGTAACTGGATTGACATTTATCATAAATGTTTGCCTTCATGTAAAAGGCTAGGTTCATATCAATCAAAATCAACAAAAATAGTGTTTTGACAAATAAAAGCTACCGATCTTATGAACAACTTGAATTTTCATGAAAATAGACTTAGGAATAGTTACATTTTTTATTGGCCAAATAATTATCAATGTGTGTGTGCAAGAGATAGGGGTGAATAAACTTAACATTTAGGTCTTGATTAATAAGTATATTTAATCCATAGTACTTAGACGCAGATTGTGCAAGTTAATAAGTTAAAACAACTTGAAGGATTGTATTTATATTTAAATTTATTTCGTGAAATTGAAGTCATTGTCTTATTATTACATATGCGTGTTTTGTGTTTTGTGTTTTTTTTTTTGTTTTGTTTTGCTTGTTTTGTTTTTGCTTGAGGATAAGAAAAAATTTAAGTGTGCTGATGTTAATAGTTGTAGATTGCATCATGTTTTAGTGGGTAGTTTATTGTATGTTTAATTGTTAATTTGATTGTTTAGTGCGTGATTAGGTTAGAATTGTGTTAGTTAGTTAGATATTTGTGTTTTAAGTGTTTTAGGGGTTAAAGCATGCGTTTGAGCTTCAATTTTATATTTTTGAGGTACCTTGACGTGTTTGCTAGTGTTTCGGGCCAAATATAGAAGAACAGAGAAGCTTTAAAGAAAGCCTAGAGTTGGACCTAGGGCCACGATCATTGACAGAACCAACCAGAAGGAGCCACGATCGTGGCCTGATATGCCACAATCGTGATAGAAGCTAAAACTTAGTGCCACAATCGTGGCCTGTGCAATAGAAACATAGACAGACATCTTGATTTGAGTTTTCGAGGGACTTTTCGGACCTTTCAAACCCAAAAAAGCCCTAGGGTTGCTTTAGATAGAAAAAGTATAAAAGGCATTACGATAGAACCCTAAGGGAGCTTTATTTCTACCACTTTTGGAAAACCCTAAAGGAGAGAGAGAGAAGAGAGAAAAGGAAGAGGAAGAGGAAGAGGAGGAAGAGGAGAAGAAGCGAGTCTTCCGACACTACTGACTTCCTGGATCAGTGGTTTCCCGATAGTGCTGCCTTCCGAATTATCTGATCCAAGTTCTTCCTCCTTTCCATTTTCATTTCAATGTGTAAGATTGAAATGGATTGTATGATAATAGATTTTGGATTGTTAAAGATGTTCTAACTCTTCCTTCAGGATTTTACCTTGATTTAATGTTAATATAATCGTTTCTGTGTTTTATTGATTAGGTGTTGCGATTAATTACGACATATGTTGATAATAAACCGAGAGGGTGAACTGAATAAAAATGATTAGATTGGGTTAATGAGAGTTAGGCAATCCAATAGACTATGTTATTAATCATATCGATTATTGTATGAAGAGCGATCCCATGTGAAACCCAGTAGTTTATTAGAGGGCTTAAGATCTAATGGGTCTTTTGTTAATTGAGAGATTGCAATTTTCATAATTCAATTAGGGTTTATGCTTTAGGGTTTAATGGTGATAACTGGAGAGAGAGCAATCAGCTCTATGATAGTCTAAAACCAACACCCCGTTAACACATAAATGGCTAAGTTAGCATTAATGATAGGGAAAATCCCCCTTCTCATAACTTGGTAATTTCTCTTAATTGAATTTCATTCTGATTTTTTGTGTTTCTCAATTTTAATTTCTTTTCGTGTTAAATTTTCAAATTAATTTCTTAAAATCAAGTTTTCGTATTTACTTTATATTGCAATTTTTATTTTCATTTTATTAATTTTTCTGAGCTTTAGATAACATAGGATTAGATTAGTTCATCCTCCTCGTGGGATCGACCCTTCACTTAATACAAATCATGACCCATGCACTTGCGATATTTGAAGGCTATAAATTGTAAGCTTACAAATCTTACGAACACTTGGAGACTCTCAAACTTCAATAGTTCTTGGTAAAGGTAAAGTCCTTTTAATACTCACATTTAGCAAGACCTTAGCATTGACTAAAGTACTTCATGTAGCAACTATTAGAGTTAATCTAATTTCTGTGGCTTTATTGGGAAAAGTTAGTGTTAGAGTGTCATTTGAATTTGATAAGATTATTATGACAAAAAATGACATATTTTTAGGGAAAGGTTATTGTAATAAGGGATTGTTTGTATTGAGTGTTTATGAGATTATCAATGAAAATAATGCATGTTCTTCTGCTTACTTGATTGATTCTTTTGATTTATGGCATGCTAGATTAGGTCATGTTAATGTTTCTTATCTTAAGGATATGTGATCTCTTGGCCTTATTTTTTGTTAATGGTAATTAATGTATGGATAAATGTGGTTTATGTGCTCAAACAAAAATAGCTATGAAATTTTGTGCATTTGTTAATAGCGAATATGAATTATTAAGTTTAATTTATACTGATCTTGATGATCTAAAAAACACTTTATCTAGAGGTGGTAAGAAATATTACATAACATTTATAGTTGATTTTTTTAGGTATACTAAAGTGTATTTGTTAAGAAATAAAGATAAGGATTTTAATATGTTTTTATTATATAAAGCTGAGTTAGAAAACCAATTAAATAGGAAAATGAATTAGAAAACCAATTAAATAGGAAAATGAAAAGAGTTTGAACATATAGAGGAGGTGAATATATTTTGTTTGAAGACTATTGTGAAAAAGGAAGGAATAATCCATGAAATTATTCCCCCTTATTCTCCTTAATCAAATGGTGTAGTAGAAAGGAAAAATAAAACTTTAAAAGAAATAACGAATTCTTTGCTTATTAGTTGCTCTGTTTTTAATAATTTATGGGGTGAAGCTATTTTGTCTACATGTCATTTACAAAATAGAATTCCTTATAAGTGAATTGGTAAGACACCATATGAGTTATTGAAAGGTCACCCTCCTAATTTGAAATATTTAAAAGTGTGGGGGTGTCTTGCAAAAGTGATGTTGCCTGATCATAAGAAAAGGAAAACTTCTGACTGCATGTTTATTGGTTATGCTAGTAATAGTGTTGCTTATATATTTTTGTTGTTTTGAAAAGTGATGTTAGTAACACTTTCATTAAGACAAAAAACGTAGAATCTTTTGAACATATTTTTCTACTTTTTGAGAAATTTGTTATGTTCCCACCATTAATAATGATTATGAATACTTTGATGAGTTCTTGAAAAAGAGCGAAAGACCAAGAAAATAATTATCTTTTGGAAATGATTTTTACACTTATCTTGTTGAAAATTACCCTTTATCATTTTTAGAAGTAGTTTCTTCTTTTGATACACAATTTTAAAAAGAAGTTATTAAAAATGATATTTACTATATTTTACAAAATAAAACTTGGGATTTGGTAGGTTTATCACCAGAAGCCAAACCTATTGGTTCCAAATGGATTTTCAAAAGGAAATTTAAACTTAATGTTTTATTGATAAATATAAAGCTCATTTGATTGCTAAAGGTTTTACTGAAAAACATAATATTGATTATTTTGATACTTATGCACATGTAACTAGAATTTCATCAATTCATATTTTGATTACTTTAGCTTCTATCTATAATTTATTTATTCATCAAATAGATGTCAAAACGGCATTTTAAGTGGTGATTTCAACGAAGAAATTCACATGGTACCACTTGAAGGTTGTATATTGCCTGGGTTTGAAAACAAAATTTGTGAATCGTAAAAATCTTTAGGTGGTCTTAAACAAGCTCCTAAGTAATGGCATGAAAATTTTGACTAAATTCTATTAAGTGAAAGTTTCTCTACTGTTGAAGTGGATAAATTTGTGTATACTAAAGTTATTGACAGAGAATGTGTGATCATAGGTTTATATGTGGATGACTTGCTTATTTTTGTCACTAATATTAATGTTATAGATAGTACTAGCAAGTGTTATTTTGGTTTTAAAATCGTAAGGAATAAATCTAGTATAACGTTATCAGAAGAACATTATGTTGAGAAACTTTTTTTTATAAAGTAATAAAATATATTAAAGAGAACAATGTTCAACCTTGGCAGGTTACAATCTAATATTTAACAAAAAGAACATCAAAGAAAATCTTTCTAACTACTGTGTAATACATCTAAATGCTCAAGCTATTCGGTTTTGTTACTTATAGCACTCTTTTTCCAAATTCCATGTTGCTTTGATGTTGAGTGATAGTTTACTTACAACTCCTCTAGTTAGCATCGATAGTTTGCTGTGTAAAACTATTTTTTAGTGAACTTGTTCCATTTCTCAAACTGCTTTCCTAAAAAGCCTTCTATTTCTCTCCTATCATATGAAATACCCACTATTGCAATGTAAATTTTTAAAGCTTTATAGCCTGCACTCCTGGCCATTTTTACCTTAGTAACTCTGTCTATCATCTCTTCCCACGTCTGAGCCAAGATTCAGACCCTCAGACCATCTTGTATCCTTTTCCAGATTAGTTTTGTATACCTGTAGTTTAACAGAAGATGGTCCACTGATTCTCGCTGAGTTTTGCATAATTCACAGTTTGGATTCTCGACATTAAACTTCATTCTGTCCTTTGTATCCAATCTCCTTATTACTCCTAGCCAGAGGATTATTGCATGTGCATGTTGGATGTTTGTTTCCCAAACTATATTTCTTAACTTTACTTTTCTTGTTGGATCTTCTTTTAAGTGTTTCATTTAGGATTTTGTGCTGAACACCTTGTTGTTGCTCACTATCCACACCATCTCATCGTTTCTTGCTACTTTGAACATTGGCATATTGTCCATTACGCTTTCTACACCTTTGTTGCTGTGAAATGATCATTGCCATTGGTTGTTGTTGATGAACCTACTGAACTTTGTGGTTGGGCTAATCATTGATTTGAGATGTTGTACATATTGTCCATTAGGCTTTCTACACCTTTGTTGCTGTGAAATGGTCATTGCCATTGGTTGTTGTTGATGAACCTACTGAACTTTGTGGTTGGGCTAATCATTGATTTGAGATGTTGTAATTCCTGTACTCTAAGTAGAGGTCCTTTTTTATGGCAATTATAAAACCAGAAAAACGTGTTTTCCCCATTTCCTATTCTACTCATAACCAATTCTTGCATCCACCCTCTGATCTCCAGGATCTGCCTTAAATGTCATGTCATGTTATGTTTCAATCTCACATTCCATATGCTATTACCTCTTATATATACTTTATGCACCTACTTTACCCACAACTCTTCCTTATTATTGCATATCCACCACAACTTCTTTGCTAAGCTAATTTTATTCTGTAGTTTAGCTGAGCATATCCCTAACCCTTTTCTTTTCAGGTTGACACAAAACTTCCCAACTTACCTTTGCTTTTTTGCTGCTTGAGCTAGGGCCACTCCATATAAAGTCCTTTAACTTCTTTCAAATTCCTTTAAGATGCTCTCTGGAAGTGAAATATGGTTGATCCAGTAGCTTACCAAATGGTTCAGTATAGTTTGAACAATATACAGTCTCCCTCCATAGCTAAGGAATCTATTGCACCAGTGACTAATTTTCCAAGGAACCTCTCCATCAAAGGCTTGCATTCATCTATTGCCAGCTTTTTCTGAGAGATTGATACTCCCAAATTCTTGATGGCATGGACCCTTTCTTCATTCCCATTTCATTTGCCCTTATTGTTGTGTCTGCATTTGCATTTTCTAATATGTAGAAGCACTTCTTAGAAGGGTTGCTCCTTAGGCTTGATATTTCCTTGGAACTCCTCCGTAAATTAGAGCAACGTGTTAATGGAGTACTCATGTGCTTTACAAAACAAGAGAACATCATCTGCAAAAACAAGATGGGTTCGGTTAATACCTTTACATCCTTGGTGATATTGGAACTCCTAGTTGTTGGTTGTTTTTTGCTCTAATATGGTTTATAACACCTCCATTCCTAAGGCAAATAGGCGAGCGGATATTGTATCCCCTTGTCTAATGCCTTTCTTTGGTTTTATCAATTTGACTGGCTCTCCATTAACTAATATTGCAATGGAAGATGTAGTGATGCATTCCTCAATCCACTATATGAACTTCCTTGGATAACCCACAACTTTTAGAGTATTTATCACAAAACTCTAATCAATTGTGTCATAAGCTATGCTAGATCCACTTCAATTATGTAATTCCTCCTGCTTGACTTATTGTCGTACCCTTTTAATAGTTATTGGTAAAGAAAAATATTGTTTTCGACTGTCTTTCCTACTACAAAGGCACTCTGAGAGGGTTTGATGATGTTCTTTAAGCTTTTCTTCAGCCTATTTGCAATAATCTTTGTGATCAATTTGTACAAGACATTACAGCAAGCTATAGGCCTATACTCCTCCATCTTGCTCGCATTAGTGAGTTTGGAGATAAGACAAATATAGGTTTTATTCCATTCCTTTAGTATTCTACCACTTTAAAAAAATTCTTTAACTGCTTCAATCACTTCTTCCTTTAATAACTCCTAATGTTCTTGGTAAAATCTCCCGTCGAAACCATATGGTCCAGGTGCTTTGTCTTTCATTGAGAATAGTGCTTCCTTGACCTCTACATCTTCCACTTCCCTTATTAATTCATCTTTTTCCTACTGTGAAATTTGCTTGATCCGTTTTGAGATTGCTTCTAGAATTGTTCTAACAGTCCCACTTTGCCCAACTTGTTCACTGAAATGTTTGCGGATGAATTCCTGGAGGTCCTTCTGAAATTAGACTTGTTCACCATTTCCATTCAATAGCACGTTAATGCTATTTGTATTTCTTCTTGCTTTTATTGAATCCATGTAGTATTTGGAGCATCTCTCACCATCTCTCAACCACATCATCTTTAACTTTTATCTCAGCAGCCCCTCATGGTTTTCTAATGCATTATTATATTTTCTGATCAATTCACCCTCTTCCTAACTTAGTCTCTGATCTGTTGGTTTTTTCATCATTCTCTTCTAACATTCCTGAAGCATCTCAAAGGCATCTTGCTTCTCCTTTTAATCTGTTATTGGATTCTATTTACTGAGGATTTTCAGGCTTTCTTTAACTTCCTTTAGATTCACTGCTAACTGGTATGCCTTAATTCCATTCACCCTTATCTTCAACTTCTCCCTCACTATTATTCTGAAATCTAGATGCCTTATTAGATGGTTAAAGACCTTAAAAGGGCTCTTCGTAGTTAGTTCCTGACTTGTTATCTGGATCAGTATAAGGTTATGATCTGAAACTGTTGGGTCTTCATAACTTACCAAACTCAGTGGGTAACTGTACAACCACTTGTCTTTCACCAAACAACGATCAAGTTTTTTCACAAGAAACCACTCCCTGGACTGCTTATTGTTCCAAGTGTACAAGTTCCCGATTCCCTTTAGATCTGTCAAACTAGTTTTAATAATCAGTTTCTACAATTTTGTTCCTTTTTGTTGAGTTCATTTCTTTCCACCCTAAACTTCATTTATTGATAATGTGCAATTGAAATCTCCTACCACAGCCTAAGGTACCTTTATATTTCTACTGGTTCTGATGATCTCCAGCAATAGGGGTATTCTTTAGAAACCAAAGTTGGTAGCATAAACTACTAAAATAGCTAACCTTCTGCTGTCATTCTTTATACAAATCACACCATGTAGCACCTAATCAGTGCAACTTTAGGTAGTCACTTCAATCTTTGAAGAATTGTAGCAAAATACCACTCTCCCATTCGAATGCCTGGAATGATTTGTTACCATTTTCCATTCCTTGCCAAGGAACCATATACACTTCCCCAAATTCTCTTCCTTTATTTTGGTCTCCAGCAGACCAACAAAATCTACTTGTTATTCTTCATAAATTCCTTTATAACAAGTTGCTTATTTATAATGTTTTATCCCATAATATTCCATATGATTCCCTCTATCATTTCTTCTTTTTCCCTCATCTTCTCCTCGTAGACTTTCTACCATCCTCGAATGGGGTTTCAGCTATGTTTGATTTAACTCCTGAAGTTTTCCTCTCTCCCACATTGGTGTTCTCGTGCCTTGTTCTTGCTCCTGATCTGCACCTTCCCCATTCTTTTGTTTTTTAATAAGCCTCCTTTTCGATTAGTCGCTTCTCCTTACTTATTTGATCTATTTCACTTTTGTTGCCTTGTGAGTTCCCTATTTCATATTTTTTCCATTATCAAATTTATTTCTCCTTCTTCTCCCTCGCCTTGCTACTGATCTGCTAACTCTCCTTCCTATTTTATTTCATTTAAGTCTTCCTTTGCATTTAGTTGCTTCTTATTACACACTTGATCTGTTTCAATCTACTGCATTAAGGATTCCCTGTTTTTTGTTTGTTCCAACATCTTATATGCTACTTCCTCTGTTCCCTTTTGTCCATTCTATTTTTACCTTTTTTCTCCACTGCTTCTCCTCATTCCTTCTCAGTTTCCACATGTAAGAAATTCTTAAAATGTCTTCAATTAATTTCCCATCTTCCATTAGTTTCATTATCTTCAGATTTTCTAGCATTAGTTTAGCGATATCCACATCTATGTACATTCTTGCAGATCCTACTCTTCTCATTAAAGTCGTATTCCCATCTATCCCTAAAGACTTGTCTAACTTGCTCGCTATATAACTTAAGCCATCTATTGTCTAGTACTCCAGGGAAACCTTATGAAAATTCACCCAGAGTGGGACTATATTCAACTTTGTTCTATCCAAATTCACCCCAGGTTGCCACCTTTTCAACAAAATTAGATGTCCCCAGATATGCCAGCGAACGACTTCAACTATTTTTTGAGCATTCTCCTCGGATTTAAACTTGAAAATGAACAATTCATCCTTATTAACCATCGCATTCATCAATCCAATGTTTCGCCATACCACATTCGCACATCTATTCACTACAAGAAAGGCTAACCTTTTTCAAGAAAATAAACCCACAAATAAAGACTTCCATTTCAATGTACCCTTCTCCAGTACCTTCAATGGAGCACAAACAGGTTCTGCAAAGTTGGTTTCAATGTACCTGAGTTTTATCAGAATGTCAGAATTCCAAAACACCGATGGCCAAGTTGTTTTGGTATTTCTCTGTTCTTATGCTTTGGTCTCAATTGTTCCATTCAACGGTGGGAAATTTATCGGGTCTAGTGTTGTTACAGTTGGGTTTGTTTTAGAAGGGTACAGTGATGCTAAACGGATCCCTAATTTACTAGTGCATATATATTTACTATTTGTGGAGGTGCAAAAACTTGGAAGTCATTAAAACAGACTATTATTGCTAAATCAATAATGGAATCAAAATCTGTGGCCTTAGAGTTGGCCGAAAATGAGGTTGAATGTTTAAGAAACTTCTTAACAAGTATTCCTTTAGGAATAAACCAACACTTCTCATGTCTGTGCATTGTGATTGCAAGGCTACAATACTCGTTGGGAAAAATAAAACTTTTAACAAAAAAAAAATAGATACAATTGTTTGAGATATGAAGTGTTAAAGTAGCTGCTTAAAGATGGAATTATATCCATTGATTATGTAAAAGAAAAAAAATATGAAATATGAAGGGGAATGTGACTAAAGCCAATACAAGATATCAACAATGATGGTAACCTAACCTATTTGATTGGCAATCCTCTAAATTAGGTACATATGGGAAAAATAAAGTCTTTTATTGATTTTGAAAGGCACCACCAAATATTTATATCCCTCCTATGATGTGTGATTAGTGAGTGAGGATGAGCTAAGCTCATAGTGAATTCGATATCCGTTATAAGTGGTATATTTAATTGCAGTATATACTTGATGGAGCCACATATATGAGTGTGGAACGGGGTCATTCGTATGAGAATTTGGCTAATCTCTAAAGCACTTATAAATAAGCAGTCATGCATATGGCCTATCAGTGCAATCACATGATGAACAGTAGATATGGTGGGGGTATAAAATGACTAATAAGGACTATAATTTACAATATAGAATGTTGGTTCATATCAACTTAAAGTTTCACCAATAATTTTATTAGTTGTAGCTTATTAAGTCTAATCTCTGGTTCATAGCCCATAGGATACACGATTCAGATTGTTACACTATAATTTTTAATCCAGCAGTACTTAAGAATTCTTTTTATATATTCTTTTAAAATAAGTGGGGGATTGTTGTGAAATTGTTTGTTATTTCAAAAGTGTATCTCATTAAATAAACCATATTTTACTTATTCTAAACTTAGTTTACACTTCTCTACTTTTCATGTGGGTTATTTGGAAACAGTCTCTTTACTAGTTAGGGATAAGGCTGCGTACTACTAAACCTCCTCAGACTCCTCATATCAGCGAGATTCTTATTAGTGTTGTTATTATTGTTGTTGTTGTTGTTATTGTTATTGTTATTATTTATACTTATCTAGAAACATATGTTTAATGTTAACTCAAATTCTATCTTAACGTTATAAATTTATAGTTTATCTTTTTTTTAACGTTCGTGTCTGGATTTAGTGAAATCATGGATAACTTATCTTTGTTTTCATGTTATTGTCTTGTGTATATAAATATACATGATGTGTTATTTTGAACATATAAAGTCTATCTTCTGTTGGATAATTCTTCTCTTTGAAAACAAAACTCTTTCTACTGTTTTTGCTTCCTTCGATAGAAGAAGAGCTTGTTGAATTCGGGAGAGTCATCGTAATATATACTTGTGAGGCATAATAAACTCTTAAGGACATTATTTTCTTTAGGCCTCAAGCTAAGTTGTTGTTATAATTTTTCCCATATTATTTCATTATTCAAAGATTTGATATGTGTTCTAATTAAGGTGGAGCAGATATCGAATTATTTGATAAAAATTGGACACTTGTTAATTAGTGTGGGTCGATAAATTCTTATTAATATGAACTTTTTGATCTTGAGATTGATTTTATCAAGCTTAGAAAATTCATAAACTTTATTTTTTGATATTAGAACTATTTGCATAAATTTGTAATATGGATAAAGTAATTTGGACTTCTAAAACTATCTGAGATAAATTGCTTTTCCATTATTTGTTAAATTTCCTTTTAAGATGACTGCAAATTTTGCTGATCATCATATACATATGGAGTATTTCGTTAATGTCTATTTGTTAAAAATAAAGAATAAAAAAGAACAACCATTCCACAAAAATAAAAAAAATTTTGGATTGAAGTCGTGCGAATCATACTCTTAAAGGTTGAAAGTATGAGTGATTAAAGCTGCAAAGTGAGAAGACAGCAACGTGTTAAGACTTCTATATTAATAATAATTAAGACTTAACTCCATAATTATTATAATTAGATCCTAAATTCTGGTTTTGAGTTAAAATTTAATAATTGTTAGGATATAAGAGTTGTACTGCTATCTTTATTCTGTAAAGACTGGCAATTAAGATCAATTTTGTAGGTATTGAAATTTGCATAAAATAAAGAACACCCAAATTTTACTTGGTTCGATAGCTTTAATGCTATCTACATCCAAGGATCCCACACTTGTGGTTTCAACTAGTATCAAGAATAGAGCAGGTTTACAAAGATTGAGTGTTTATTCTAAACACTTGCAAAGAGCATATGAACTCTCCTTTGGTACCCTCAGATAAGTACCCTAGCACATTCTCAAACTTTTTTACTCTAATTCTTACACTCTCAAAAATTTTGATTACAATGAGATAATGAAGTCTGTGTGTTTTGACTTATGCCTATGTCTCCTTATGTAGGATTCTAAATCAGCTGCATTCTGTGAAGTCTTCATAAATCAGGTATCTCATGTGCCATTCACGCGATCAACTTAATGCTTCATTCTGCTGCTGTGCGTTTTGGGTATGATGTAAACATCTGCGTTTTACTTAGCTTCTGATGGATAGAAAATGACTATGTATCACGTGTATTAACAAAACATAACCCTGTGCTCCTGTTCTCAAAAATCGAAAGCCTCTCCTTCTTTCTTCTTTGTGAGCTTCAGACATAACATTCACACACGCACCTTTTGTTCTTCATCTTTGTCTATTGTTTGATGTTTCTGAGTGCAGATTGATGGAGAAAACGTGATTATTATCACATTTATTCCCTCCTTCTCCGTCAATCTTCACTCATTTTATAGATCTGTGAGTGTTTTGGGAATCCAAAAAACCCTAGTTTCACCAAAAATGTGAGATCGAGAGATATTGACTTCGGTTGTGGTTGATTTCAAGAGGCTTCACTTATCTGTAGGTAATCTCTACAGAAAGTGAACTTCTTTTGTGTTAATATCTTTGTCCCGAAATCAGATGGATTTCTGTCTCCTGGTATTTTCTCCAGATCGAAGATTCCCTTTGCGATTCGGTCTCTGACAAAGTGCAAACGCACATCTATATGCTTGGATCTTGTATGGAGAATTGGATCCTGACTAAAGTGCCAAGCACTTTGACTATCCGTATAATACTGGTATTGTGATGTCTGTGTTGATTTCTTTCAATATGCCTGATATCCATATTAGCTCCTTTACACCTTCAGTGATTGCATAATATTCTGCCTCTGTGGTTGATAGAATTACTACTGACTGTTGTTGTGCTTTCCAACTGATTGTATTTGCTGATAATGTGAAAAAATATGCAAAAATTGACTTTCTTTTGTCTTTGTTTGCTGCATAATCTGCATCCACAAAACCATATAATGACAAGTAATTGCATTTCATTAGTTCATCCTTTGAAAAGCATAATCCGTAGTTAATGGTTCCAGCTAGATATTTGAGAATCCCTTTCAGCCCTTGCCAGTGTTCTAAACTTGGATTGGCCATGAATTTACTTAGTATACTGATGGCATAAGCTAGGTCTGGCCTTGTGCATAGCATAAGGTACATAATACTTCTAACACCAACATCATAGGGATAGTGAGCCATTGCCTTCTATTCTTCTTCAGTCTTAGGACACTTGTCAAAAACCATCTGTAAGTGTGATCCTAAAGGTACTGAAGTAGGTTTAGCTTGCTCCATATTAAATTGAGCTAGTATCTTTCGGATATAGTTCCTTTGAACAAGCCATACCTTTCCTTCCCTCCTCTTTCTGATTGTCTGCATTCCTAAAAGCTTC
>JANIIA010000008.1:19984919-19997607 GCA_027478495.1 Erythroxylum alaternifolium | reverse complement strand
TAAAAATATTTTATTTTTAAGTTTTATTTAATTTATAATTATTATTAGTAATAAAATATTTATTATTATTTTAAAAATTTTGAAAAAAAAGGGGGAAAGAGAGGTAGGAGGGAGGGAGAGAGATTTTTAAAATTTTACAAAAAAGTTTCTCAAAATTTTTAAATTTCCAGTATCGGCTGATATTTGGCCGGTATTTTGCATACCGTCCTGTATCGGCCAGTATAACCGAAATCGGCCGGTACCGACTGATATTTAAAATTAGTACTAAATTTTAAAATTTCGTATTGGTTTTAAATCGGTATAAAACGAAATTCATTTCAATGCTGCATCCATTAATGGATTACTAAGGAAAAAAAAAACAGCTTAATCAATCTTCCAAGTTTAGCATGAAATCTTCAGATTTATGATTTCAACTTGTCGTTGGATTAACCGGCAACATTTTAAGATTAGTTCTCTTGTATTAAAAATCCCATCTACTGCCTTATAAATGGGTGGTATTAATTGTGATCGATCGTACAAGTATATAATTGAAGTTTAATGATGACAACAAAAATGACAACGCAGAATTTTTTATGATCCAATGTGGAAATTTGAAAGCACATTTTTAGGTTCACGTAGAGAATTTAATACGATAAACTTCTAGATGTTGATTTGACGCCAAAATATATATAAGATTAGATATGTCATGGCTTGCTTTGCTGAGTAGCCATCTAGTCACGGATGAAGATATCGACCATACGTACATACATCTCTCTAATCGAGGGACCCGTTCTATCGAATCTTTGGTTTTAGAAACATGGAGATCCGAATCTTATGTTTTAGAAATGAAAAACATTAGTATCGAACTTAAACCAAATCAAAGACATGTATTATTATTTGGCACCTTCTAGAGTTTCGATTTTTTAATTCATCATAAACTTTAAGTTTGTCTTTTGTCATTTACAAATCCATTAATAAGTTATTATGGTGGTGTAACTCCAAACTGTACTTTGACAAGCTTTTACTTGGCATGGTGAAACTGAAAATTTTACACACGCTTTCGTCCCCTAGCATCTGTCAAAACTGGGATGAGATAAGTGTACTTTATAACATGTTTTCTAAATATTTAAGCGTAATTTAAAGTGTTTTCTGAGATGATAATTATATGTTTACCATTTAAAATTATCTTCTTGATAGTATTTGTGTATTTTATTTGTTTGATTGTGTAAGTGCGAGGATTTATATGTAAGGAGAGGCATATTTTAGTGTCGTTATAGACACCAAAGAATTAATTTAGTGGAAGCAAATGTCCACTAGATTAATTTATATGACGTAATTGTTAAATTAATTAAATAAATGTCTATTGAAATAAAAGATATATATCTTTCTTATTTTTCAACTTAATTTTTAAAGAAATTGTACTTTAGTATTTAAAAAGGATTGCATGCTTAATTTAATATGTTTACTTTTTAAATATATAATGCATAAGGTTCATTAAAATGAGATCAGATCTCTTATTTTAATTATAATGTTCTAATTATATTTTATTAAATTTTATTAATATATTTATATAATTTTTGTATAAATATATAAATAAAATTTAATACAATAAAATTAAAATAAGGTAATTTGCATCAAAGCTTAAAAAACTAATAGAAGAGATTATACATGATATAAAAATACGTTTTAACTTTTATTACATTGGCTTCAGTTGTCATTGTCAAAATTTGTCATAATTGATTGGAAACCGAGTAGTCAAGGAGCCACTGGTCGACGAGTTCAAGGCACGCTCGATGGTTTCAACGTGGCTGACCCAAACACGCGCCTTTCCTTGCGACCTTGGCTGACCAAATCAAACTACTGCAATTTAACGCGCCAACATTGAAGTCCCTCGTCCGACTCTATTTCTCCGCCATCTTGTCGCGCGTGGTCGGTCTTTCAATCATTCAGCCTTGCATTTGTGATAACTTGGTAGTTATCAGCACGCAATATGCGCGTCGTTTTAATTTCTCTCTCCTCCGTCTCCTGAAAGTCTATGTGGTAGTGTGGTCCATTCCCTGTTTTATATAACAAAGTTGGAGGTTTCTTCGATGCTACTCACCACTATTCTTTTGCCGATATATATGAACATATGCTTATGCTCTTCTTCGCCGTAGCCAGAATCTTATCTTTGTAGTCCTTTAAATCCTGATAGACAAAGCTCGAATATATGCCGATTCTGTCGCTTACAGGCGTTTCACAAACTCATTACCATCTGAGAAACTCTGTGTCTTCTTCTGCTTGTATTCGATTTTGTGGAGACATGAGAGAGTTTACTTTCGTTATTGCAATTTTAAGGCCTGTGCTTTATGTTCTTTCAACTTTCTTCGTATTCCCATCAAAAAAGTTGCTATCTTTACGGCTTGAATCCTTTAGTTCTCGCACTGGCAGGCGCTTGCAACGCTATGACAGAGGCTACCGCCAAGTTGTTGGGTGAGTTAATGTTTTATCTTCCTTGAAAGTAAATTTCTTTTCCGTGTTTGGTTCAAGAAAGTTCGGAAGTGTATCCAATCAGGGTTGTCTTTTAATTGGATCCTGCAAAGGGTTTTCATTATAGTGAAAATTTCTCTGGGTTTTCGTTGTGCAGATGCATTCCGTACAGATACAGGAAAACCAACGAACAAAATGATGGGGCTTGCATTCAAGAATTGGAAGTTCTTGTAATCAGTCCACAGAAGGGTCCAGGAATGCTATTTCCTAAGGTACTAAAAACTCTATGCCATCCTGCATCTCATAATCTCTAGTTTTTTTATATATTGTTACAAAAATTTTCTTTATCTTCTCCTTAATTAAAGTCGGTTCTTGCTACTTTTCACTTTCAGGGAGGTTGGGAAGAAGATGAGTCCATGGAAGATGCGGCTTTAAGAGAGACAAGAGAGGAAGCAGGAGTAGTAGGCATTGTTGAAGTGAGTATTTTCAGAACTTACATTATTCACTTCATAGACTTCAACTTTAGTTCTAAACGTAATTTATTCAAACTGAACTTTCAGAATAAATTGGGGAAATGGTCTTATCCGAGCAAAAGGGATGGCAAAATGCATGATGGCCACATGTTTCCTTTGTTAGTTGAAGAACAATTGGATGAATGGCCTGAGAAAAATTTCCGGAAGCGACAATGGGTAAGTGGATTTGTCACTGCTGATTTCTGATCCATGATCTTTCTGTTGGCATTGTTGGAAAAATATTGTCTAATTTGAAAGTGCTTGTGCAGGTCAATGTTAATGAAGCCAGAGAAGTATGTCAACAGCAGTGGATGAGAAAGGCTTTAGAGGAATTAATTAACCGAAAATTGCCTCAGCAACAGCAAAAATTGCTCTAACAGAAACGAATAAACCAACAATTTGTATATAAGAACAATGATAATTGGAACAGTGCCACTGTTTTCGAACTGATGATTGGGGGTAGCCGAGAGATGGTTGCTCAGACCTCAGTTTGTTGGACAACAAATGCTCTTTTTCTTCTTGTCCTTTTCTTGTATGTGAAAATTCGATTATTTCATTCTTTCAACTTGAAAAACTTTAGGTTCTTGCCTCATAATTCTCTGTTCCACAGTGTAATCAAAATTTGTTGTGTTTTGATGGTAAGTATCAGTTTAGGAAACAGACTGAACAGCTTGAAGCCATATGTAGTTGATCTAAGTTTACCGCCAAATCCGAGTCGAGAACATAAAACTGGGTTTGTCTGTAGCTCTCAGATACACCATGAAAGCTCTTAGCTCTGCTAGTTATGGAAATAAATGTTCCATGTTAATAACTTCAGGTGTCATCAGTGGCATGAATGGATTCAAATCATGTGTACCCAGATAACTTGTGTCTTCTGTTCTCATAAAATTCAATCATCTAATTTTTTTTCTCTCCCAATTATTGAATGGTTGGATTTGTTGGATTTTATGGAGAACGAAGGATATAGGTTATTTGGGTACACATATTTGAATCCGGCGTGAATTCCTCTTTTACGGGGTTGACATTGTATTAGCATGTCAGTCAACATCCCCAGTGCGTTAGGAAGCCGATTTCAGGCAAGGTTGTAGGTGCTTAAAAGCGCTGTCTTTGCAATTATTAGACGATGGTAACATCGTGACCATCAGTTTTTGCTTGACAAAAGATTTTTGGTGTTGTAAAGTTTACGTATGCTCACGGATTATTTTGACGGGCGTCGAGTTTTACCATTAATAATAGTAATAATAATAATAATAATGAGTTAGCTATTAATTTTAAATTTAATTATTTATATGATATTGAAGGTTGCACGTAAACTTAAGTGTGTCATTTTAACCGGTTTGGTTCCCTTAACTTTAATTAGATCTCAAGTATAATGTTCTTATCATGTTCTATTAAATTTTATCTATTTACGTGGATTTTATATAAATGTATAGATGAGATTTAATAGAACAGATTTAAAATAGAATAATTGAAACAAAAGATTTGATGGGCTTATAACACTAATATCATAGGCAAAAAATTTTGGACCTTGATATGAGGATAAAATGCAAAAAAGATGAGATATTTGCACCTTTTAATTAAAATAGAGGATATATTTCACCATGTTGATTCATATTTTGCACGAGAAGTTTACTATTTCAACGATAAAATGAAACCCAATCTGAAACTTCAATTACACTCTTTTTTTTGAAATGAGAAACTTTGTATTATGTGCCTAAAAATTCTATACAAAGAGCGACTGACACTTCAATTCTAAGCATATCATGGTATAAAAAAGGTTTTCTTTAAGAAGATAATATGTTTCTTTAATAAGTATAAATGAATCATGCTTATTCTTTATACATTATAGTTTCTTCTGGTTTAAAAGAGTGCCTATATGTGTTGAAAATGTTTACGGCGGAGAACATAGACTCCACTGATCTATAAAATAGGTTCAACAGATATTTAATAGGTTTTTGAAGAAATAATCTAAAATTTAACCACTAGATAAATGCAATCAATATCATATATGCTAGTTTTATATGCGTTGGTTTAGTTTATATAGATGGATCACATTGGTTTATGTAATATATAATCAACATATATTTCTCTTAAAATATCAATTATGTTTATTAATGATTAAATTATGTGTAATTGCAATATACAATAGAGTTAAGCAATAAGTTTACCTCAAATTTTTTGTGAACTTCTTCATGTGTAAGTAAAAGATTTAAAGAAGACCAATTATATAAGCTTGAAATTTATGCTAGTGCATGTACATGAAATAAGAAGCATCTTAAGTAAAGCTTCTTTAGATATAGTATGTGGAGACCGAACGATTATGGTTTTGTTTTGAATGAGATCCTAAATACAATAGACAAGAAAAATATATGATTTGTAAAATCATGTTAAAGGATTGCAAGATGAAATTTATATGATAAAGTTGAGATGTTAGAAGGTATTGCTAAGAAATTATGACAATAAAGAAGAAGTTAGTAAAAGGAAAGGGATAAGTTTAAATAAGAACATAGTTTATTGAAAGCACAAATTATTATTTATAATGAAAGAAATTAAAATTGAAAATTTTAATTAGTGAAAGTAAGAGGATGAATTAACAATTTTAAGCAACATTTGTTCCCTTATATGGACTTGTAATTGTAAGATTGTATTATATATGCAAGTATTGAAATGAAAAAATTGTTATGCCTTTATAGATTAGGTATTGTTTGTCTTTTAATTGCTTTAAGTTTAGTATAAAGGTCATGCATGTTCATTTTAAATGCTTACAGAATATATCCCATAACTTTATGTAACCTTTGATATATCATAGCAACTTTTAGTTTCTATTCAACATAGTCATATAGGCTATATTGTATTAATTTGAATTGTAAAGTCATTTTAGTCGTAAAAAATCAAAATGACAATTTTTGTGATCATTAACACTCAAAATAATGTGTATCAAAAAGTCATAATACGATATGTCAAATTGAAGTATTAGACTCCAAAGGTCAAATTACATGCCAAAATAGTATCATTAATTCTAAATGGCTAGCATATAACTAATACAAAATAAAAAATAAAAAGTTTACTTATCATAAATTAGACAACACAATAATGATAATTGATCTTTGATTATCCTTATTTTCATCCTTTGTCTTGGAATTTGATTAAAAGGCTATAATAATTATGTTGCAATTAGATTAGGAAAGTTGGGATTCTTGATCTATTAATTTTTATTGATGGATTAAAAGGTTTATAATTATAAGGTGCACCGGTATTTGATAGATTGTAGGCTTGAGTTGCAATAGTATTTATTTTTTAAAAAAATTGAAAAGAATATATTAATAGGCCTCTAATAGGAAGCATAAAGGCCAAAGCCTTATAAAAGTCCGCCAATACAAGCATCTTAAGTAAGAACTTAATATAAAGAGAAAAAGCTCAAGAAGTATAAGTCCTAATCCATAAGTAAGCTAAGATAGGATCTTAAGCCTAAAAGGTATAATTTTGATGAAATTCCACTTCTACAAAAAGATTCTTGGTGGCTTAACTTCAATCCTTTTAGGATCAATCAACAAATTTCTAAAGTGTAGGTAGAAGTCGTATGAGTACACTTACCTTTATAGAAGTTGGTTTCCTTAAAAGTTTATCCAACCTTTTTCATCTTTTTTTGTGACAAGTTTTTAATAATGTTAGAATCTCATTGCAATTCCTTTTCTTAATTTGTGAAGATTCTTCAACCATTCATCCTTATTACTTATTCTTTCACTCACTAGAATGCCTAACATTTCTTTTGAACTTTGGGCCATCTCATTGGCTTAACTTCTTAAGTAGCAATCTTTCTTATAGAAGTGACTCATATAATCATCAACATTCTTCTTTTAAAGTTAATATATGAAATTGTATGCTTACAAAGACTTCCTGTTAGTGACCAAAATTAAAAATTTAAAATAACAATATACAGGTCATAAAGCATTGAACTCCTAAGTAATTGCTTTTTAATATGACCATTATTCTTGGAATTTTATTTAGGTAAAATGGGACATTCTTTACATCTTGATAAGTTGTTATTAGCTATGATGACAACAACATTGGCCAGCAGGAAAAAGAAGCAAGTTTGATAAGGTTTAAGTTTTAATCAGTAGTTTGAATTGGATCTTAATTTTATATTTCGGGAGATGTTTGACATGTTTATAAGTGTATGGAAATAGGAAATTGAAGAAAGGAGAAGAATTCATATGAAAACGCGACATAAAACAAAGCACAAAAGAGATGCACAGAAGTGCATCATCCCGTGCACGTCTCTTAAGCTGTGCAAATTCGCAATTTTCAGTAATTTTGGTGATACATGGTTTGATGCACGACAGTGAGTCAGACCCGTGCATCTCTCAGACAACAATTCCAGCGAATTTCAGCTTTTTCAAAAAGTTTTTTCGGTCTTTTGATATTTTGGGGCCATTTTTGAAACCAAATTAAGTGGGGAAATCCTAAAAACCTAAGACTCGAAAAAACTATTTAAGAACGTGAAAGACACAAAAAAAGAAGCCGTCATCTTATGAGAGTGGATCAAACAAGGAAGATCGAGAAGAACGTCCAGATTGCTAGTTTTCTAGATCAAGCTCCGAATTGAGTTTTTCTTTCTTTCTCCTTTGATATTTTCATCATACTTGATGTGTAAACTGAATTTTCAGATGTTTATTACATTCATGATGTTATAATTTCTAGATTAGGGTTTATTCCTTAGTTATTTTGTGACTTTGATTTTTGTTGATTCAATACAAAATTCTAGTGTTGTGTTAATTGTGTATGTTCATACTTTGATAATAAATCGAGAGAGTGTCAAAAGTAATCTGATTAAATTGCGCAACAAGAGTTAGTAGTTTAATAAGTCACGTAATTATCAAAATAACAATCATTGAAGAGAGATCTTGTGTGAGAACTTGATTATCTAATAGATAATGTCAGATCTAGTTGAAAAAGTTAAGAAGGTTTTGTGAATCGAGAGTTGCAAAATTTGGAATTTTCAAAGTTAATTACGATTAATCAATTAGGGTTAATTGGCTAGGTCTTAAGAGAGAGTAACCAATCCCATAAGAAATCTAGGATCAACACATAATTGGATCAATTAGAGTTGAGGGAACAAAATAATGTAAGAATAAATCCTAAGCATTATCCTTGATCAACCTTACATTGAATTGGTAGCTCACTTATTATTTATTATTTGCTCAATTTTATTTAATTGCTTTAATTTTTGTAATTATTTTCACTCATATCATATTTTATTACTCGAAACAAAGCTAGCTTGAATTTGTTTTAGCTAATTTCTTATGGGATCGATACCTTTTGATAATACAAGTTACAATATGTAAACTTGTGGGTATTGGGAGTTTTATTAGATATTAAACTTGCTCAACAGAGGCAATCCATCAATTAAATTTTTTTGTTGAGTAGTTTGTAGGATTTTCATTAGTAGTTTAGTTATCTTTATAATTTTAGTTTGATGGTGTAGCACCCCACTCTCATAGGGTATATTCTCGAATATACTGTCGATATTCAAGAACATACTCTACGAGGGTGGCATGCTAGAACTGTTAATCAAACATACTTATTGCAACATTTTTTTTCGAACATCACACGCATATTTCGGAAAAACTAATAATCATTTATGGCCCATTTTATTCATAACAATTTCAATCACAATTAACACAAATAATAAACACATGATCATAAATTACAGTAATCATCTGGGCCCATTATGAATACACAACTTGTTTAATCGAAACTGTTATTGCAAACATAATTCATTTGTACAATAAATAACGCTCAGGGAGTACAATGTTTGATACTAAAATATCAAAAAACATATGCAGATGTCAACTGATCCCGACCTCAATCTCTTATCTGAATGTAGTGGTTAGACACCAGTTGGTCTAACTGGGTATCTCCTCTAAACCTGGAAGATAACGTTGCAATTTTGATGGGTTTAGCGAACTCAGTGAGTGGACCATCATCGATGGCTCACTCATATTACATAACACAACCAGTTCATATTTCAAATTCACAGAAAATTCATGTCATCATGTATTACACATCATTTCACAATTCAGTTTCAGAATAATACACGTCACTATCTCAATTATTCATTTAATACATATCATTTTACATATATGCAATGCACATGTGACTCACTTTCAATTGTTACGTTATTGTGACTGAGTGCCTGTAACTGTCCTATATCCATTGTGGATACCGGGTTCATTATAATTGTTCCGTATTCATTGTAGACACTGGGCCCATTAATAACTGTCCCGTGTCTGTTGGGAATACCGGGCTCATTATATATAGTGAGTCTTAGCTCTTAATTACTTTATGAGCTTTAAGCTCTTTTTCGGTGGCTACTCTAGTCACAATTGCCTTTATCTGACATGCATTCATGTAATGGAATGCATCAAATCACATAAGTTCAATCAGTCACTTTATTTCACTTTACACATTCACTTTCACATATCATCGGACCTAAGTTCAACATTCAACAAATATGTTGAGAATCACTTATTCCTTGCTCATTCACATTCAATGAAACACTTCCAATACATTCTCCTCGAAGTGTTTATGTCCAGAATTATCACATTCACATTCACATAAATGATAATTCATTACAGATGCTTAAACAAAACAATTAATTAAGAGGCGATCATCTAGGTCGACTCACAATCCGTTCCAGATTAGCATTTGCTTCTATGATCCTGAAATGTCTGGACGCTGACGTTCAATTCTATGTATCAACTTCATGCAATACACATTGTACACATATTATTAATTTGCAGAATTCTGTGTATCAACTTCATGTAATACACATTATACACACATTACTAATTTGCACAATCATATAAACATTCAAATGTACATTTGTAATTTTGTAATTTTTAAAAAAATTAAGGGACTATTTCATAAATTTAAAAAATTACCCAAAACAGTATCCGGTATTAACCGGTACCGGTACAGTACCGTTCTAAAATTCAATCCGATACTAAATTCGGTACGATATTCGTAACATTGCTAAATTCATCATAAGGGAGTACCTTAACATTAGTTGGTTCAAACATCACCCAAAAAACCACTTTTTACTCCATATGATTGTCCACGATTATGGGGCACCTTTTCACGATCGTGATAGAAACCATAACAACTGGCCACGATCGTGGGGTGAGGGCCACGATCATGCCCTACATTTTCTTCCTCCATTTTCATGAATACAATATATAGGCTACATCATTTCACATCAAATTTTCTAGTATTCACATCCATTTATGCAACCTAATTACATGTTAATTCAATTAACATATTAGTTGCATTACATCCACAAAACTCTGCTCATTTAATTCATCATCATTCACTTAACTTCATTAATTCTTGAAATCCTATCATGCATGCTTTTCTAACTTTCTCCTTGCTATATTCAAGACATCTCATCCAAAGTCAATCATTTCTACTTTTTATCCCAATATCAACCATAAAGTAATTTGTAACTTGAGGTTCATCAATCATATATAAAACAGAACATATCATCTTCATATTCTAGTTTGCTAAATTCTTACTCCTCCCTATTCCAAGAACATTATTATTGTAACACCCCACTCCCGCTGGACCCGAACCCGATATTGACGGTGATATCTGAGTCCGTGCCCCGCGAGGGTGGTGTGCCACATCACTAAACACTCAAACAGTCGGTATATATATAATTTTTTTAAAACCACATATCATAAAGATACAGAAAATCGTTAACCAAAACGTTTCACTTTGTTTTATAATCATTTAATACAAACGATGAAATCAATAGAACTTTTATTAGCCACTTGGGCCCATTTCAAATTACAAAAATACAATCATTTCTAGTTTCTCAAAATTAATACAAACTGTAACATTCAACTACAAATAATACACAATTTTTGCGGAAAATACATTTAGTGACAAATAAAGAAAACCAATGCAGACGCGAACTGATCCCGACCTCTTCTTTCTCTCATATGCAACAGATATACTCCCGTTGCCTAACGGGGTATTCTTCTGAGTCCTGAAAAATAATTGCAAATTTTGGGTGAGTTTTGCGAACTCAGTGAGTGACCATCATCGATGGCTCACCCAGTCACATATCACATTATTCACACAGTTCATACTCACCCAATCACATATCACAAATTTCATACATCACACAGTTCACATTTCACATTTTGCACACATTTCACAGTTCACATATCACATTTATCGAAGTTTAATCACTTCTATTATGCACATGCAATGCCCATGAGACTCACTTTCCAATTATTACTTTGTTGTGACTGAGTGCCTAAATTGTCCCATATAGGGCTCATTGATAACTGTCCCATTTAGGGCTCATTAATATTGTCCCATATAGGGCTCATTAAGCGTTGAGCCTTAAGCTCTGAGTCACACGTTGAGCTATAAGCTCTGGTCGGTGGCTACTCGAGTCACAACTGCCATTATATTTCATGCACTATGCAATGAAATGTATCATATACCAATTCACAGACAAATACCCATTTATCATCGGACCGTAGTCCGGCACTTATCACTGATATACTGTGCATTAAAAACACATTTATTAATCACAAAACGAACACATAGTTCACCCAGTTCACATTCAAGTAGCACTTCAATATACACAAACAGTATCACAATCTTTGGACCTCCTGTCCGGAACCCAATATAATTATCACATTCACATAACTATTCAGAAACCAATTAATACAAAAATTTCAAACAGAATAAACAATAAAGTGAGACCGTCTAGGTCTACTCACAGTACGCTCTAGATTAGCATTCTCTTTCTTTTCCTGGAACGCCTGACTGCCACCTGCTTGCGGACTATTAACCTGCACAATCCAGTAGTGCAATTCGTTGCACACACATTACTACTTTTGCACAATTGTAAGTATTTATTTATGCAAAATATGTACGATGCATGTTCATGACAATTCCTGTTTCAATCAAAAATTTAATCCTTAATTGGTCACTCACCTAGGGTTTAATCAAATAATTCCTAAAAATTTCAGAAAAATCACAATTTGATACAGAGAGGTAGAGGACTGTTTTAGAAGTCCAACGCTTCAAAAATGGGGTCAATCAGATGTCAGATGCGAAAGTTATAAGCAATTGAATGTCAAAGGGATCGGATGTAGCAAAAATTACAAAATTGCCACTGAATCAATCTCTGTCACGACAGCCTCGCGGTCCCGAGCTCGAGATCGCGAGCTGTTGCGCTCACAATGAACGCGATACACGCCTCGCACTTGCCAGCTCGGAGGCTCACGAGGGGCACATAGCGCGAACTCGTCGCGCTCGCGACCTCGCTTGATTCTCTTCTCTTCTTTCACTACTATCCCTCATCCGAAACCTATACATTTCCAAATCAAATAACTTTTTACCCAGACCACTAAAATTCACAAACGTGGTATCGATTGAAAGATAACAGAAAGGCCTACAATTTTCATGAAGGACTCACAAACCAATTCCACTTCTATAGGGGTCCAAAATCACTTCAAAGAGGTCTGTCCTATCAATCATACCCCAAAACAATAACACAACTTTGAAACATTATAACTTCCTATTCTGTTACTCACAAATTCCATGATTTATAGAAATGGAAAGATCAGGACATTCTCTACACTTCTCATGAAGCACTCAGAAGCAAATTCAACCTCTAACTAGGTCAAATTCACAATCAAAGTTTC
>JANIIA010000008.1:19973467-19984819 GCA_027478495.1 Erythroxylum alaternifolium | reverse complement strand
TTATCTCGAGTCAACTGAAAGCTATGTGTACTATTTGCAATTGAAAATTTGGCAAAAAGGTAAGAATTTGGTATCTATCAGGTTAAAACCTCATAGAGTTTTAATATTGAGAAGGATTTGATCATAGTGGATGTGAGGTGACTGGGCTGTTACAACTACAGTATATATGGTGCTAGTTTTGATTCATAGTTCTTCCATGTATAAAGAAAAAGAAAAAATGAAATGATCAAATAAAAAAAAGAAGAATAAGTGAGTAGCATCAATAAGTGCAAAATATTGGTTATATTAGTGTATCTCGGAGTATGTTTTGATTATCCCAATTTTATCTGCTTCTTACTTTACTATGCTTAACCCTTTTCCATTTCTTTTGACCCAACTTACCCTTACCACATTACAACCCTAAGCCAGTTTTTTGATCTATTTATTCATGTAATCATTGTAAAGGAGAATTGGTGTATTAGCAAGCCTATATGATTAAGCCCAAGTTTATTATATAAATTGGCGACATTTTCATGATCTTTAACTACACTTCTTGGCTCCTATTTCCAAATTTTATGCTTAATTTGACTTTTGAGTGTCTACCTTTATTTTATGTAGTTTGAGAGTAAAAATTGTTAGAAATCAGTATTAACTGCACTAATTAATTTTCTGAGAACAATTGATACTGCAAACTACAATATGTTCATTGTAGGAGACTCGAGGAGAAGAGACTTAAGAAGAAGATTTAGAGTCAAGGAAAGAGTTGAATTCAAGTTAACAAGTGAACAAGTGCAATAGGAAGTTTGCCGTGGCGAAAAGGATGTGTCACCGTGGCGAAGAATGAAGAGTTCCAAGCAAAACTTTCGGGAAAAGTTAGTTGCGACGAAGATTTATTCTGTCTCCGTGGTGAAAGCAGCCAACAATATAGCAAAACTTTCAGGAAAAGTTTGTCGTGGCAAACCTTCGAATACCTGAACCATTTTCGGAAAGTTATCCACTGTGCAATCCGATCCATAACTCATATTCCTTTAAAACCTACCATTTAAGGTTAAAGAGGCCGACACAGTATCAAAGAAAAAAACCCACACTCTTACTCTCTCTAAACCTTTGGCCACTTCCATCATCCACTCCTCTCCACTTCACCCTCAACTCCTCCACCGACAGCTGCTACAATGGATAATTCCTGTGAGTTCTTGATTTTGATTCTTCCTAGAGTAATGCTTGGCTAGGAACCTCTTTTCTCTTGAAAGTGTAGCAACAGCTAGAGTTCAATGGGCTTCATATAGTTCATTCCATGTTCAGCTACATTATTATGAACTCCTAGGTTTAGGATTTGTAATTTGTAGTTAAATATTCTTGATTAGAGTTTAATAAAGTATTGGATATTTAATGTGTTATTGGGATTTGTTAATGTAGAACTTAGAGCTTGAATGTATGAAGGCTCATATATGTTTATTTTTGATTTGGTTAATTCTCTTTTATCTGCCTAGTTGTGTTTGATATGGAGATGATTCTAGATCCCAAATAACTCATTATATTAGCTTACCCATTGCATACACTAAGAGCATTCAACAAGGTTTTAATAAATGGAGTTCATTGATTGAAACCTTGGACTTAAAGAGTTCTTTAAGGTTTACCATTTGAAACTTATTGATTTACTCCCCAAATATTCGTTTTGAACGATGATAGCTAAAGCTCGTTTTCAAGAGGATACTATTATCATTCGATTGTTGTTTTCATTTTATCGCTTTTCTATTCCCAAAATCCAAAAACACTTTTCATTACATTTCTTACAATTCGCTTATTTTTGGACATTTGGACAATTCCAAAAACCCCCCTCTTCCTTGCTAATTTTGTTTGCATATCATGATATATAGGCCAACTTAGTTCCATTAATCTGGTTCCGATTAAGTGAAACGACCCGAGGTTGCATTCTATACTGCAATCCTTGGAATTAAAAATATTTTTGATTTGGCCTCTAAGGGTAAGAACGAAAAGGCTCGAGTTAGATCCTGACCTTAATCTCTTATCCGAATGCAATGGTTAAACACCAAGTGGTCTAATTGGGTATCTCCTCTTAACCTAAAAGACAACGCTGCAATTTTAGTGAGTTTTGCAAACTCAGTAAGCGGATCATCCTCGATGGCTCACTCATATTATATAGCACAACCAGTTCATATTTCAAATTCACAGACAATTCATGTCATCATATATTGCACATCATTTCATAATTCAGTTTCAGAACAATACACTTCACTCTCTCAATTATTCATTTAATACACATCATTTTACATATATGCAATGCACATGTGTCTCACTTTCAATTGTTACATTATTGTGACCGATTGCCTGGAAATATCCTGTATCCATTGTGGATACTGCGCTCATTTTTTATGTATTTTTATGGATTAATTTATAATTTGATGCAAGTAACTAACTATTTAACAATTTAATTAACTTTGTAATTAAATGAATAATAGAGAGTCGTGATGAATATCTTTGATTTGTTTAATGCTTTCCTGAAGTTGATTTTATTAAGTTCAGCATAATGAAAAAAAAATTCAAAATTAAACTAGAAATCATATTGCCTTAACAAATGCTATTACATAACTCCTTACAAATAATCATACTAGTGAGACCAAAACCAAGAACCTATTACACTATGTAACTACAAATGAATTACATCGTAGAATATTATAGAACACTACAATGACTATTACCTTTTGACTTCGTAAGTAACCAATCCATGTTTGTAATTAGCAATAATGTCTACTAGTATCTAATTCACAATCTGTTCTGCAAGTTGTTGATGATGCACTTCCACACTTTTATAAATTCTTCAATTTTGTTCTCTCCATATAGAGTAAATGAGTATGAAATGTTGTCTGAATAAATTCAAAGTTTCCAGCCACTTAAAAGTGTATCGAGGTAGTTGCAACATCACCTTCAACCTGCTTCATATTGCTTTGCTATATAGACATTCAAAGAAAAGGTGGTTTCTGCTCTCATTCATCTTTTTACAAAGGACATATATGGGGGGAAATTCTCCAAACCATCGATGTTTTGTTCTTACCTTATTTTTAATCACCAACCAAGTAAAGCACATAGCTTGGGGGACTACTATTGATTTCCAAGTGACGTCAAACTAGGGCACTACCTCCACCGTTTGAACCATTAACTTATGACAAGATCGGTTGTTGAACACTCCATTGGAATGGGGCAGCCATACAATGTTATCTTTCCTCTATCTTACAAAAACCTTAGGTAAATATGCTGCTAATAAATGGAAACCTCGTAATTATCCATACCATTCTCCATTATGTATAAATGTCAACACTCTAGCATCAGAAGGAATGAAATTTCAAATACTAGACAGCTCACTTCGGTTAATAAAAGGGTTATGGTTGGTCTAATTATCGTACCCAGCCATATGTCCTCTCCATCACTCAGCTTATGCTTAATATGTGGATATATAATGTTTCGCAAGCTAAGTAAAAGATTGAATATCCATAAGAATTCTTTGGAATCTTGTAATTGTCAGAAATTCTGATTAGGAAGATGATATTGATTAATCCATTTGATCCACAATGCAGTTTTATCTGTAAATAAATGCCAGACCCTTTTGAATAGTAAGACTTTCTACATTTGGGCAATAGGAATAATTCCAAGACCCCCTAGCTGCTTTGGTATCATTATATCAATCCATTTCACCTTGGATTATTTTCCATTCTCAACTTTACTAGATCATAAAAATGCTTTCAAGATACGATCCAACTCCTTGATGACTCTCTTAGGTAAAACTAGGTGCGTCGACTAATGTATATGCATGATATTTAAGACTCAGCATATTCACGTCAACCGAACAGCTGTGGATAGAAACTTGTGTTGCCATGCCGTGATTACGATTTTAAGCTTTTTTATCAAAGGCATAAAATCTGAAAACTGAGGCTTACGAGAAGTTATTGTAACTCCTAAATAGGTAAATGGTAGAGAGTGCAACATAAAACCAACCTGATGACTAATCTGCTCAGGATCATGGACATCCGAAGACATATATACCCCACTCTTCTAAGTGTTTATTTCTAAACTAGACTATTGGGAAAAAATGTTGGCTTGAAGGTTGATAAATGGGTTTTAATTTAGAAAAGAAGAAGAAATTGAAGACACTAATGATGAAATTGAAATACTGTACTTTGCTATTCTGCACTAAACGAAGACACAGTACACTGGTTTCTTATAAAAACTTTTAATTGAATGAAACATAAAAATAGGACACTAATGACCCACTAACTGACCCCACTATGACATGATGCAGTGACTTTTTGTTTGACTCAATAAAATATGAACTAACAAATTGAGAACATGACCAAATAAATAGGACCCACTAATTTACTATTTTGAATCAGTCAACACTCCCCCTTGATTCAAAACTGCAAACTTTAAGTTGCTGTCGAAAATAATTGTACTTTGCTTGAGAAAGTGATTTGGTAGAAACGTCTGTAACCTATTCATTTGTACCGTAGAACTTCAATGCAACATCGCCTTTTACTGCGAGACTTCGAATAAAATGATAACGAATTTTAATATGCTTTGTTCTCTTGAGAAATGTTGGATTCTTCGTCATTGCAATGGTTGCCTTATTATCACAATAGATTTCAATTGAACCTTGCTGCACTTGATGAAAATCAGCAAGCAATCTTCTCAACCAGACTGCTTGATAGCCAGCCAAAGTTACAGTGACATACTCGGCTTCAGAAGATGATAAGGCCACCAAATCTTGCTTTTTTGATCCCCATGAGACAGCTCCATATCCAAGAATAAATAAATTCTTGGAAGTACTTTTTCGATCATCCAAACAACCTGCCCAATCATTATCAGTAAATCCAACCAATTTGAAATCAGATACCTTAGAGTACCAAATACCATAGTCAACAGCTCTAGCAATATAACGTAGCACCCATGTCGCCATTCCAAGATGTAGGATTATGCATGTACCTAAACAATACACTTATAAAATACATATTATCAGGACGAGTGTGTGACAAATAGTCTAAGCCACCAATTAATCTTCTGTAACAATTTTCATTTACTTTTCCCGTGCCATCATCTCGTTGCAACTTCTCATTCATATTCATTAGTGTGAAAGCAGCTTTGCAATTCTCCATCTTGAACTTCTTTAAAAGATTCGATGCATACTTTTGTTGTGAAACAAAGATCCCATCTCCCACCTATTCTACTTCAAGTCCAAGGAAATATTGCAAAGAACCCAAATATGACATTTCAAACTCCTTCATCATGCAAGATTTAAATTTAGCAATCAAAGTTTCACTAGAACCTATATAAATCATGTCGTCCACATAAAGACTCACCACAAAAAAATTATTCTTTTGCTTCTTTAATTACAAAGTAGGTTCGTTTCACTCCTTATGAACCCACTTTTCAAAAAATAAGAATCAATTTTATTATGCCATGCGCGAGGAGCTTGGTCCATAAAAAGCCTTCTTTAACTTGTAGACTTTGTCTTCTTTTCCATCGACAATAAAACCTTCAGGTTGAGAAACATAAACTTCCTCCTCTAAATCTCCATTCAAAAATGCCGATTTAACATCAAATTGATAGACATGTCAATTTAATTGAGCAGCTAAGGACAATAAAATTCTCACTGTTTCAAAACAAGCTACAGGAGAAAAGGTTTCGTTGAAGTTTATACCTTGCTGCTATGCATATCCTTTTGTGACAAGCCTTGCCTTATGCTTTTGTATACGCCCATCAGCATTATACTTCGTTCGAACCACCCATTTAAGACCAATAGGGACTTTATCATTCGATAAGTCTACAAGCTCCCAAGTTTTATTTTTTTCAATTGACAGCATTTCATCAATCATAGCATACTGCCACTCTTCCTTTTCTACTGCTTCGCCAAAAGAAATAGGATCTGATACATATAAAGCAAAAGAACATGCATAAATTTCATTCAATGACCTGAATTTCCTTCTTGGAGTCTCACTAGACGAACTTGATGGTATTGAACTTGATGGAGAGGAGTTATCACTGCTGGAAGTGTGAGTATTTACTAGAGAATATGTTAGAGAGTTCGCTAAAATTGGAACAGCAGTTGGTACCTCGGAAGAAACGTCAACTTTGAGTGGTAATTGAGGCTCTGAACTCTCCTTGACGGAACTAAAATTCTAGCTTTCATTTTCATTGAACACAACATTTCTACTAATCAAAACTTTACCACTCACAAGATTGTATAACTTATAAGATTTGGATTGTGTGCTATACCCAACAAAGATGCATTTTTCATATTTGTCATCAAGCTTTTGATGTGCATGAGAATTTAACAAAGCATAAGTTATACATCCAAAAACTCGTAAATGACTTACCTTGGGTTTGTTACCTTTCCATGCCTCATATGGTATTTGATTGTAGATTGCCCTTGTAGGTGAAATATTCAAGAGATAGACAGTTGTGAAAATTGATTCAGCCCAAAAATGCTTCGGAATACCTTTGGCTTTCATCATACTTCTACCTATTTCAACAACTATGCGATTTTTCCTTTCCGCTGCACCATTTTGTTTTGGTGTGTAAGGTGTAGTAAGCTCTCTATGGATGCCATTTTCTTCACAGAAAGACCTGAATTTTGTAGACATAAGCTCACCTCCTCTATCAATTTGCAGAGTTTTAATTTCACAACCACTTTGTTTCTCCACAAAAACCTTAAACTTCTTGAAATTTTCAAATGTTTCAGACTTAAATTTCAAGAAATATGCCTAGCTCATACGACTATAATTATCAGTGAATAGCAAGAAATATCAACTTCCTCTTCAAGATTCCATACTCATAGGACCACACAAATCAACATGTACCAATTCAAGATGAGTAAAAGCACGCCATGAATGACCAACAGGAAATGAATGTCTACTTTGCTTTCCATAAACACACCCCTCACAAAAATTAATAGCATCAATTTTAGGTAATCCTACGACCATACTTCTAGATTCCAACAATTTCACACCATTTAAATTCAAATGACCATATTGTAGATACCACAAATTAACCTCAACATTTCCTTTAGCAACTAAATCACAACTTCCAACATTCGAAACATCAAGAGGAAACATTCTATTTTGAGTCATTTGAACACCAATAATTTTTTGACTCACCTTTTTATCATGGATAACACAAGATTCATCATCAAACAAAATTGAATACCCACTAGTCATCAATTGCCCAACACTTAGCAAATTATGAGCCAAACAAGGAACATATTGAACACCAAAGAGAAGTTTGACATTACCCTGTAAAGTCTTGATTGAAACAGTACCTATCCCTTTGACTTGCATTTGCTTGTCGTTGCCAAGTCGAACTTCAGGTTTATGATTCATCAAGCTCTTTAAACATAGACTTTGTGTCACACATATGGTTAAAACACCCACTATCAATAAACCAGACATCGTTGGACATGTTAATAGGAGAATAAGCCATAAATAACCTGCCTTCTCCAACAGATTTTTCCATGAAATTGACTTGATTTTGTTGATCTTTTTATTTACTCCAACAATCAGCTTCTTTGTAACCATATTTTTTGCAATACTGACATTGAATCGAGCTTTTAAATTGTCAATCACTAGACTGACTTCTACCTTTGCCTCTACCACATCCACGACCACCATGGAAATCTCCTTTGTTACTGCCTTTATCAGTAAAAGGGCTCCCCTTCACTTGAAATGCTTTCTCTGTTGTTCGTTCTTCTGAAACAATTAACCTATCTTTATGGGCTAGCAACGAACTCATCAACTCATCAAAAGAGAATACAGATAAATCATTGGCTTCTTCAATTGCAGGTACCACATAATTAAACTTTGAATTAAGACTCTTTAAGACCTTAGAGATAACAACTTCATCATCAATCTGATCACCATACAATTTCATTTTATTAACAAGAGTTGAAACTTTAGACAAATAATCTTGCACAGATTCATTATCTTTCATACGCAAATTTTTGAATTCATGACGAAGGGTTTGAAGTTTGACAGCCATTACCTTCGTTGAACCTTTATACTCCGTTTTGAGACTCTCCCATACCTGATTTGAAGTCTCCACTGTTAAAATTATGGAGAAGATCGATTCATCTACTGTTTGTTGAATGATGAAGAGAGCTTTCAAATCTTTATTCTTGGTCTCCTTCAATCGTTGCTCATCATCAAATTCATCGAACCCATTTTCAACCAAGTCCCATAAATCTTGACATTTGAAGAGTGCTTTCATTTTTACACTCCAAAACTTGTATTTATCTCCATTGAAAATTGGAATCATCGGCTGCGATGCCGTCAAAGAACCATTAGCTACCATGATTTCACTTAATTTCCCAAATAATTGAACCTGGAATTTTTGGGCTTTGATACCAAAAGATTTGTTGGCTTGAAGATTGATAAATGAGTTTTAATTTAGAAAAGAAGAAGAAATCAAAGACACTGATGATGAAATTGAAATACTCTGCTTTGCTATTCTGCACTAAACAAAGACACAGTACACTAGTTTCTTATGGAAACCTTTAATTGAATGGAACATAAAAATAGGACACTAATGACCCACTAATTGACCCCATTGTGACATGATGCAGTGACTTTTTGTTTGACTCAATAAAATATGAACTAACAAATTAAGAATATGACCAAATAAATAGGACTCACTAATTTACTATTTTGAATCAGTCAACAAAAAAATCTGCATCACGTGCATCATCATTCTAACTGAATGTGGTTCAGCCTTACAAAGCAGTATTAAATCATCAACATATAATAAATGAGATAGCTTGATTTCACAGCATTTATAGTGATACCGAAACAAACCATTGCAATCCACCAGCTTTGATACAAGTCTAGAAAATCCTTCCATAGCTAAGGAAAATAGGTAAAGGGAAAGGGGATCCCCTTGCCTAATCCCTCTAGCATTTTTAAACGGTAACAAAGGTATCCCATTCACCCAAATATTATAAGATGTCAGATTGTATACATTGGATAATCTAGCTCCTAAATTTAGTAGGCAATCCTGTTGCTTCCAAGCATGCACTTAGATAGGACCAACTGATGGTTTCATATGCTTTAAACAAATCAATCTTCAACACAACTCTTAATATGTTTACCGGACTAATATTCACCTAGGAGCTCTTGGAGAATGAGGATGTTATCCCCGATATTCCTCTCAGGTAAGAAAGCTCCTTGAGCCACACTAATTATCTCTGCCAATACTACCTTCAATCTTGATGCAAGAAGCTTGGCTATCGTCTCATACATTGTAGTACAACAAGATATAGGTCAAAAATCTGAGATAAAAGAAGGACGTCTCTTCTTCGGGATGAGGCATAGAATGTTCGAGTTCCCGTAACATCTGACTTGAAGAAAAGAATTCCAACATTGCATTCGTGAATAAGCAAGCAGTAATGTCCAAGTTTTTTGAAAAAAACCAGCAGTAAATCCTTCCGTCCTAGGAGATTTTGAAGCATTAAGACCAAAGAGCCATATCCTTAACATCTTATGGCGTGAATGGTGCTGAAAGCATATCCTGTTGCGTGTGATTGAGATTAACTACCAAAACATCTTTCACATATAACCCCTTGTTTGAGTTTCATGACTACCCATTAGTTGTTGAAAATAGCCTCTAATATACCATGTCATCTCCTGTTGTTCCGAATACACAGTCCTATCAGTGTCTCTCAATTCAGAAATGGTATTAACGTTTCATAGATGCATGTAAAAACTTAGAATTGGAGTCCCCGTGTTTTAGCCATATCTGTCTAGCCTTTTGTTTGATAATTGAATTATGAAGATTAAGACCCTCCTGATAATCCTTCAACTTCTCCAGCTCCATGTGTCTTAATGTCGAGTTGTGTGGATCCTGATAACAAGCTTCCTATGCCTCATCCAGTTTCTGTTTTAAAACATGAATGTCTATTGTGCACTTTGAGAAACTGTTCAATTGTTGTCTTGACAGTGCGAAGTTTTGAGTGAGCTGAAACATTTTATACCCCTGCACCTTATGCCGCCAGCAACTTCTGATGACCTATATAAATCCCTCCTGCTATGTAAGACCGTTAAAAAATCTGAAGGGTATCCCAGCCTCTAGCCATTCCATGCATATGTTGAATAAGCATACAGGAGTGATCTGACATCCCATTCTCACCAAAATGAACACTTGCCTGTGGAAAATGACTGAGTCAAAACAGGTTCACCAAGGCTCCATATAATGTTTTTCGTATCAACGCGGTTCCTTATTGGTTATTTGTCCAGTGAATAATCGATCAGTGCCCCTCAAATCCAGCAGATTGGTCTTGTATAAAAAGTGAGTAAGCTCTTTGCCAGTCCCTGTTGTGAATCCAGGTCCCCCTTCATCCTCACAAGCATTCAAAGAGCAATATTACTAACCACGGATTCTGCATACCTTACTGCATAGCTTGAAGATCCTTCCATAACTTCTCTCGCCGAAAAGCAAAATTGGATGCATACACAAGGGAGACTTTAAAAAGATCGACTGTCCCTTCAGTTGACAGTAAAGATGCATGTATTGATCACTACTACTGTTATGTTTAACTTCGATGAAATTCGTATTAAATAAACAAATAATGCAAACATTGTAGTGGTGGGGATGATTTGTGATAGTTTTCCATTGAGTACCCCAAAATGTCAATCTCGCTTGAACAAAATTTGCCTTTATTTAATCTCTAATAAACCAATCAAAAAGGCTCTCTTAGCAGCTACTAAACCCTTCACCATTAATTGTTTAAAAGGGTCATTTAGCCCTCTTGTATTCCACACAAGTATAGTCATCTAAGGGAAAACCCCTTTAGATTTATCTTTGCGTCGAGCTAATCGTCCCCTAGATTTAGTTAGATAATCGTGAGAGGTTTCCACTTTAGTCTCTTTTCTAGATTGATCATTTTGTTGCTCTTCCCTACTGTCATGTGACTCTGCAATCGATTCATTATACTCCAAACTATCTGTAAATTGATCCTTAGCCACCGTATCCTGATGACCCACTACCAACATTTGATCACTGCTAGGTAATCCCTCTTGATTGTCATTTATAGTAGTACTATTTTCTCCCCCACATTGACATTTAAAGAGTTCAACTCCTGTACCCCAATGTCCTGAGACTTATTATCGATATTATGATGCACATTGGCATCATCAACATTATCAGCATTAGCAGTTAAGGTCCCTTCTTCACCAGCTTCAATACTATCCATTGATTTATTCTGTTGTTCAAAATGTAGTCGTGTATTGACGTGCATTTCTGATACGTGATGAAAAGGGTAAGAAAAGAAAGGGAGGCAGGGAAAGTTGGGACGAAAGAAAAGAAAGGGGATGAGAG
>JANIIA010000008.1:19954467-19973315 GCA_027478495.1 Erythroxylum alaternifolium | reverse complement strand
ATTCCTCTGCAGCTGTACCTCCTGCCTTGCTGTCAATTGGGATAATTGGGTTGGGCCGTGACCTTCTGGTGGTATCAATTTCATCCTCTAGAATCTCCTGCACTTTTTATTTAGATTTCAACCCCAGTGATTCCTCCTGTCCTCTTGTTTGAAATGTACGTACCGAAGGGATCCACTTCTTCAAATACTCTGCGGTTTCCAAGGATAAGAAAGCTTAACCTCAGAAGAAGTCAGCTCCCCATCAACATCGAATCTCTGAATAGACAAAGTCTCAGGCAAATTGGCATTTTTATTGACTTCCACGCATATCTTTGGCATACCTAAGTCTAGCCATACTAGAGGTTTGAGCGTCCATGTCGAGAGGTTTTCCGAGAGAACTGGTGTCAAAGCTTAACCATTTAACCGCCCAGAACTCCAAAGGCAAATTATGGATCTGAATCCAAATGGGAAAAACCTCCATGCATTCACTCCTGAACTCAACCCCAGGTTTCCATTTTTGCACAAACATTGGTTGGCCTCCAATAGGCCATAGCCCCAATTCCAGATTTCATCCAAGTTACTTTCAACTGCAAACTTAAAGACAATCGTTCCATCCTCCATTAGTAGCGTTTTTTTTAATCCTTTCTTGCCCCACCTTGCATTAGCCTGTGCATTAATTATGGGAAAAGTCAGTCGTTTACTCCAGAATGAGCCAACCAAGTTTGACGACTATGCCCTCTCTCCCGCTTTTAATAACTCGATGGGTGGACAGACTATTCCATCTTTCATGACCTTCGTGTAGTGTTTCATTTAAATCCTAGGCTGATTAAAAACAATTCGCTTCTGCCGTGCACTCGTAAGTAGTGTGGGGGAGATCTGGTTGTTGGAGTTATTGGAATTAGTAGTCCCACCGTGCTTCGCACCACTTTCTAGCCGTTCTTTCTAATTTACCGCACAGGATAATGCAGGGAAGTCCTCTGGGGATATTCGAGCAGATTTACTATCCTCCTAACAGACCATAGCCGCCTTGAAAAGGCCCTCCATGGATGAAGAAAACTTCAGCCAGACAACTCGCTGTCAGTAGCAACCAAAAGTGGCGGGAATTAAAATTTCAAAAAAAAGATAGGTTGCAAGGTTAAAGCAGTCAAATTTGAAGAGAGGAGGAGAAAAAATCTAAAGAAAGAAGGAGAATTAGAAATTCCTTATTCTTTCTCTTTTCCTTTGATTTATTTGAGATTATTAAAATTGATTTGTTTGAGGATAAGAAAATAATCAAATGTGGGCGAGTTTGATAAATGTTAAATAAAATATATTTCTAATTCTATATTTAGTGTATTTTGTTTATTTATTTGAGAGTTTTTTATTGTTTTTGGTACTTAATTAGTTCTATTATATTTTTAGGTCCTAATTGCCTTCATGAGTTAAAAGGAGAAAAATTGAATGAAAATGAAGCAGAAAAGTGAGAGATTAAAATTGTTTTTGAGGGAAAAAGATCATATGGAGGTGGACACAATCGTTTCCATAATTGTGTAACCCTGTAGATTGTGTTTCTGCATGATTTTGAAGAATTGAAGTAAGATTGAAGGACATGGTCATATATCCACTCTAGAAACCCTAATTTCAAGCTATAAAAGGGTAAAATGAAGACAAGTTGAAGGGGGGATTCATAAGAGGTTTGGAAGAGGCTCAAGGGAGGCATAGGAAATATGAAATGACAGCCTAGAACGATAAAGAGAACAAAAAACAAGTAAGGAAATACATTTTGAGTGGTTTTCATCAATTTAAAGTGGATTTAATGAAGATTGAAAGGGAGCTCATCATGTTTTTTTAGGTTTTTATTTTTCCTTTAGTCTTGATGACATGATTATGAATTAAACTTTTGTTGGTATTTGGATTAAATGAACCCTGGGATAAATTTTATAGTGATTTTATTTTAACTTAAATCATTCTTTATTTTTGTTAAGATTCAACTATGTATTCTTAATTATTCTTGAATTAATATTGTTAGTGTATTATTTCATGTATGATTTTATGTAATTGGGATGGAGAAATCCTTTTATATGAAAGCTCTACCATAATTGAAAGGAGTTACATGCAAACTTAGAGATAGGCCAACATAAATCTTCTAGATTAGGGTCAAAATTAATAATGAAATTCACGAATCGATTAATGTAATCTTAAGCATTTTAACTAGAAAGAGATTTTGGTTAATTAACCAAAGATTAGGCGTTAATAATCTTGAGAAAGGTATTAGCAAAATTAAGGAATTTTCACAATCCAGTGAATTATAAATTAAATTGATTAGTGAAATTATGATTACATGAGAAGTCTTAAGGGGATTTGAAGTCTAGGTTCCACTTTTTTATAAAAATTCTAAGTTTAATCTTCATTCTAGTTAGCCAGTTGTATTGGTTTATTTTAGTTTATTGTTTTAGTTTTGAATTTCATTAATCATCACCACCATAATTTGTTACACTAGATAATAGAAAGACAATAAGTACTAATAATTCAAATCCTTATGGGATTGATCCATATTTGCTAATGCTAGCTATAGCTGCATTGTGCGCTTATGATTAAAACTATAACATAATAATTTTCAAGTTTTTGGCACCATTGTTAGGGACTAGAATATTAGGAAAACCTTATTTTTATTAATCTAGTCATTTTTTCTTTTAGGTAGTTTTTATTTCTTTTATTTTTGAGTTTATTTTTATCCTTACAACTATCTTTTTTGATATAGTATTTTAGGATGATTTTTAGGATTTTGATGGTTATTTGTTGAATAATAAAATTTATATCAAGTATATGATCTTACTAAGAAATAAGAATAGTGTCTTCACACTATTATAGTTAATTGAGTATCAACAAGTAGGCATATAAACCTAAAAATGGGGGTATAGTTAATATAATAGTTACTGGTTAGAAAGATAACTAAGGAGTGCTATCAATGTCATCTTCAAGTAGGATGATGAAATATGGAAAAGAGAGATCCACAAGAACCACAAAATAGTAAGGAATAAGATGATCAATAAACCTGAAGGTCTCTATGTTTAGTGTGATTAAAAATTTCAACTAGACCATAAATGCAACAGGAAGCAAGTTTATATGTACATAGCAGATGAAAATGAAGAAAGAGAAGAGGAGGAAGAACCAAAAACGTGTTAGAAATAAGGCATTGTTTTACTTTAAGCAATATTAGGAGTGACTTAAAGTTGTATGTGTTGCATCAATCTATTAATATATGTAATGAAGTTCTATTCCAATTCCTAGTTACCACAATTGATGCATTAGTTATTGACATTGGCAAAGTGTGCATGGTCTTTTAAGTGCAATAGCTATCATCCTTAAATTATGTCATCAACAATTATAAAAATTAAATCATGAGATTAAAATGGCAAGGTAAATGGTAGGAATTATGTCGTGGTTTAAAAAGGGGTGTCACAGTGATACAAAAAGAAAAAAAAATAAAGGTACTAAAGAAATCTAAGTCTAATTATCAGTTGTTTTTATGCAAAATGATGCATTAATAAATTGAGGATGTTCTCCTAAATGTTAACAATATTTAGACGAATCTCTTATAGATAAAAAGGATGATAGAACTAGAAGGAAATAAAGAATACACTTTGGAAAGGAAAAATACGATGGTTTATTGAATGCAAATAAACTAATATAGAGAGTACTGGAGAATTTCACAGATAACCACACCAGTAACAAAAGACAATTCGAGATGCCTAAACTCCAAGAATGTATTAAAAATAGAAAGATTACGCACCCCCACTAACAATTACTATAGACCTATTTATAGACTTGACTAGAGACCTAAATATAGATAACAATAAGTAACCCACTTATACTGAAAATTTGAAACTAACAAGTAACCCACTTTTACAGAAAATCTGAAACTACCAACTCTTCCTATTTTTCCTCTAATAACTGCCAACTAATTAATTACATTATCTTCTCTTGACTTAGTCTTCTTGTGAAAGTATATCTTTAGTGGTCTATCAGTACCCCTCCCTTGGAAAGTCACGTTGTACTCAAGGTGAAAATAGGGATATCGTTGTTGTAATAGTGATTCCTAGCTGGCATCTTCAGAAGGACGGTTCTACCATAAGATGAGCAATTCCACATCTAATTCATCACCATGCTTAATCCAACAGTGAGTCAACACTTTTTGAGGTTCATCAAACTCCCAATTGGAATTCAAAGATAATGGAGCTAGCAGATTGGTGGAAAGTTGTCCCTTAGCTTCTTTAAGTAGTGAGACAAGGAAAATAGGATGTACCTTGGCGTTAGTAGGTAGCTCTAGTTCATACGCTACTGGACCCCAATGTTTGCTAATCTTATAAGGACCAAAAAACCTAGGTGAAAGCTTCTCATTCATATGCCTAGCTAAAGAATGTTGCTTGTATGGTTGGACTCGTAAGAAGAAAACATCACAAATTTCAAACGATTTTTCGCTACGATTTTTGTCTATATGTGCCTTCATCTGATTTTTAACTTTGAGTAAATTGTCCTTTAAAATCTGTAATATAGCATCCCTTTCAACAATTTGTTCTTCCAATTCTGCTATTTGAATATCGCCTCGACAATACACGTATAAGGTAGGAGGGTCACGACCATACACAGCATGGAAAGGAGTAGTGTTTATTGCCGTATGGAAATTGGTGTTGAAAGAAAATTCTGCCCAGCACAAGAAACGACTCCAGATCTTCGGCTTCTCACTTATAAAGCATCTGAGATAAGCCTCTAAGCAATGATTTACGACATCCGTTTGTCCATCTGATTATGGGTGGTAAGCTGTCCCCATCGGCAACCTTGTTTTATTATGCTTAAAAATTTCTGTCCAAAAGGAACTGGTGAACAATCTGTCCCTATCTGATTGTATGCTTCTTGGGATTCTATCTAATCAGACAATTTCCTTGTGAAACACATCAGCAATTATTTTTGCAGAATATGGGTGAGTTAGCGCCACAAAATAGATGAGCATATTTAGATAGTCGATCCACCACAACCAAAATAGTATCATATCCATTAGATTTCAGTAATCCATTAATGAAGTCCATCGAGATGTCTTCCCATACCCTTTGTGGGATCGGCAGTAGTTGAAGCAAACCTGCTAGAGATAATATCTCATACTTGTTTTGTTGACATACGAAGCAGTTTTGAATATAATGTTTAACATCGTTCCACATATTTGGCCAAAACCCACCAACAGAAAGCCTTTTGATTGTTTTGAGAAATCCTCCACGTCTGCCAGAAGGGGTATCATGTGCTTTAGCCACAAGCTTCTCCCTTAAAGGCAAGTCAGCTGGGATGACAAGCTTTCCTTGAAAATAAAGGCGTCCATTCTGGCTAGAATAATCAGGAATAGATGTAGGATTTTTCTATAATTGCTCTATAATTCTTGTAGTCACAGGGTCTTGCTGTAGGAATGTAGGGAGCTTATCAAATTCTATTAAAAAAGGAATTGATAACAGCATAAATGAGGGCGACGGTATAGAGAGTCTGCCATAATATTCTCCTTTCCAGCTCGATATATGATGGTAAAATCAAAGAGCAGAAGTTTGATTAAAAGTTGTTGTTGTTCATTAGTAACAATCTTCTGCTCCAATAAAAACTTCAAACTGCAATGATCAGTTTTTACAAAAAAAATGCCTCCCTAGAAGATAATGCTTCCATCTTTGCAGAAAAAGCACTAGTGCAAGTAACTCCCTCTCATTTGCAGATTTAAATCTATTTGAGAAAGAAAATCCTTTACTGTAAAAAGCAATCAGGTGGCCCTTTTGTGATAAAACAGCTCCTACCCCTTGTGATGAAGTGTCACATTCAGCAATGAATGGATGTGAAAAATTTGGAAGCTTTAAAATAGGTACAGATGTGAGTAACTGTTTGAGTTTAGAGAAAGCTTCGACAGCCACCTCATTCCACCTGAAAGAATCTTTCTTGGTCAACTCAGTTAAAGGACGAGCTAGATTTCCATAACCTTGGAAAAATCGACGGTAGTAACCAATAAGTCCTAGGAATCCTTTCAACTGCTTGACATTTTGGGGTTATGGCCAGTCGGCAATTGCTTTGATCTTGTTTGGATCTACCTCGACTCCTTGATTAGAAATGACATGACCGAGAAATCTCATTCTTTGTTAAGTGAAGGAACACTTCTTTCTATTAGAAAAAAAAAACAGTTTTCTTAGAGGATAGTGAGGGTAATCCTTAAGTGTTTTTTCTGCTGCTCAAGGTTAGTACTATACACCAAAATATCATCAATGAAAACCAAGATAAATTGTCGAAGATGGGGTCGAAATAAATTATTTATTACCGACTGGAATGTAGAGGAAGCATTGGTCAAACTAAAGGGCATGACTAAAAACTCATAGTAACCAGATTGTGTTTGAAATGCTATTTTGTGGACATCTTCAGGTTTCATCTGAATTTGGTGATATCCAGAGCGAAGGTCTATTTTGAAGAAGAAAGAGGCTCCATGTAACTCATCCAGCAACTCACCAATATTTGGAATGGGATATTTATCTGCAATGGTAATCTTATTCAAACTCTTGTAGTCAACACAAAATCTCCAACTCCCATCTTTCTTCCTTACTAGTAAAACAGGGATAGCAAACGGGGTTGGAACTAAGACGTATTAATCCTTCGTCAAGTCATTCATTAACCAGACATTCAATCTCATTTTTTTGGTAAAAAAGATATCTGTATGGTCGAATATTTGGCAGTTTGGCCTCATGTAGGATATTTATGGCATGGGTTTGGGTTCGGTTAGTGGGATTCCATGTGGTGTTTGAAAAATAGTATGAAAATCATCGAGTATGTTTTGGATGTCAGGAATGATGTTCTCTTGGCTTATTGGAGTTTCAGGCTGTCTAATAATTTGGCACAATACTCCTTGCTTCTCGTTGTGGATTAGCTTTTGCATATATTTAAAGGTTACTCCCTCAACTCTTAGCTTCACTTCTCTTTTTCCTTTGTAATTAAATATCATGAACATCTTACTCCAATTGGCTTGGAAATTTTTAAGAGAGGCAAGCCATCTAATCCCCAATACCACGTCAACTCCACCAATCGAAATAGCATAAAAATCTTGAGTGATCTTGAGATCTGAAAGTTGTAATTCCACTCCTTTACATACTGTGTTACAGTTGATTATGTCCCCATTACCTATCTGCACTCCAAAAGAAGGGACTTGAATTAATGGAAGATGAAGGTCAGTGACTACCTTGTCCGATATAAAGTTGTGGGTTCATCCACTCTCGATCAAGACGAGGACGTCCCTCCCTTTAATTTTTGCCCAGATTTCATGGTAGTGCTTGATGTTTTGCCTAAAATCGTATGCATCGAAATTTCTGCCATCTCAGCCATCATGTCTTCTTCCTCTGCTTCCAAGGTTTCATCACTGAAATCTGTCCCTCCCTCTTTAGCTTCCATAACTGCCAAAGTCGACTGCTTGCATAGATGGCTAGGTTCGAATTTCTCATTACAACGAAAACACAAGCCTTTATCCTTTCAGATTTGTTCTTCCCTTGTCAGTTGTCGTGGGACAAAGCTAGCCACTTTTTAACCCGTTGTAGGGTTCCTGACAACAGAAGGTAAGGTGTTAAACATTATGTTCAAAAATGCTTCATATGTCAACGAAACAAGTATAAGACATTATATCCAGTGGGTTTGCCTCAACAACTGCTGATCCCACAGAGGTTATGGGAAGACATCTCGACGGACTTCATTAATGGATTGCCAAAATCCAATGGATATGATACTATTTTGGTTATGGTGGATCGACTATCTAAATATTCCCATTTTGTGGCACTAACTCACCCATATTCTGCAAAAATAGTTGCTGATGTGTTTTGCGGGGAAATTGTTCGATTACATGACATCCCAAGAAGCATACTATCAGATAGGGACAGACTGCTACTCTTGCAAGAAGACTAAGTCAAGAGCAGATAATGTAATTAATTAGTTGACAATTATTAGAGGAAAAATAGGAAGAGTTGATAGTTTCAGATTTTCAGTAGAAGTGGGTTCCTTGTTAGTTTCCGATTTTCAGTAGAAGTGAGTTACTTGTTGTTAACTACAATTAGGTCTCTAGGAGTCAAGTCTATAAATAGATCTATAGTAATTGTTAGTAGGGGTGCGTAATCTTTCTATTTTTAATACATTCTCGAAGTTTAGGCAGCTCAAATTGTCTTTTGTTGTGTTACCTCTTCGATTCGATTATCCAACCTCTGTAATTATGCTGTTAATGAAGTCAATTGTTACGAAAGAGCGTTGAGTTGTTGGAGTATTATTTCGGGAGACTGATTAGTTTCTGTTGAAGTTGTGTTTGGGTTGGTTGGTGGTAGAGTTGGTTGTGGTGCAGAAGAAGAGTTGCGAGTACCGACGACTATCGTAGGATTGTATGTCTCTGATATCAAATTGATAGAACTAGAAGGAAATAAAGAATACACTTTGGAAAGGAAAAATATGATGGTTTATTGAATGCAAATAAACTGATATAAAGAGTACTGGAGAATCTCACAGACAACCATACTAGTAACAAAAGACAATTCGAGCTGCCTAAACTCTAAGAATGTATTAAAAATAGAAAGATTACGCACCCCCACTAATAATTACTATAGACCTGTTTATAGACTTGACTCCTAGAGACCTAATTGTAGATAGCAACAAGTAACCCACTTCTATTAAAAATCTGAAACTAACAAGTAACCCACTTCTACTGAAAATTTGAAACTACCAACTCTTCCTATTTTTCCTCTAATAACTGCCAATCTTTAATGATATATTAAAGGATCAAGAAGAACGAGATTATAGGGCTTAACAATTAATCAAGGATTTTTTAGAATGTCTATGTTAAACCTAAGGGATTGCTTCTCAAAAGATTGCATAATTATATGATTACCTTGAAGGATGGATTTATTGCTATTAATATGAGATCTTATAAGTATCCAAGGTTACAAAAGGATGTACTAGATGAAATAATGCAGTAAATATTGATACAAGGAATCATACAACATATTATGAGTCCATTTTCATCTTTAGTGATGTTGGTGAGGAAAAAGGACAACATTTGGAGGTTTTGTATGGATTATAAAGCATCAAATCATGGTGAAAGATGAATTTCTTATACCATTGATTAAGGAGTGATTGGATGAATTAGGTAGATTAAGGTGGTACTTTGAATTGGATTTACTAGTTGGTTATCACCATACTAGAAAGAATGAGGATGAAATTCATAAAACAAAATTTATAACTTGTGATGTGCCTTTTAGCCTAACAAATGTACTAGCTGCTTTTGGAGTTTAGTGGCTTCCATATTTCATGCTTACCTAAGGAAATCATTGTTGATATTTTTCAATGATATTTTGGTGTATAACTACTCTTGAAGCATGTAAAGGAAGTGTTGCAAGTGTTAAGGTATCATTCTTTATATGCCAAAGTTAGGAGTGTCTTTACAAGAAATAGGATAGAGTCTTTGGGTCAAGCAATTGATATTCCGGGAGTTTCTACTGATTCTAAGATAGTGGAAGCAGTCATCAAATTGATAAGTTTCTACAATCTTGAAACTATTGAAAGGGTTTTGGGGATTAGTACGGTATTATGAGAGGTTTATCAAAAGTTTTGGTTATATAAAATGTTGCTGCAGAAGGATAACTTTAGAAAGAATAAACAAGTTGAGCGGGCTTTTGTTGAATTGAAAGAAGCTTCAACTCATCAATTGGCTCTCCTTTATTTTTCAAAAGAATTTATAGTTAAGACAAATGTTTGTGGACTGAGAATTGGTGCAATATTGATGAATGACCAACATTGCTCAATAAGTCACTCTCTCTTAAATATATTGGTTTTTTAACATATGAGAAATAGTTGGTGGCTTTAATCATGGCGAAGCAACATACTTGTTACTTAGTAGGTAGACACTTCATAGTGCAATCAAATTATAAGAGCTTGATGTAGTTGATAAAGCAAAAAGTGACTACATTTCAATAAACACAGTTGCCTAAGTTTCTAGGGAAGTATAAGAAAGGAATAAATAATAGAGTCGGGTTGCACTGCCAAGGGTGGAAAATTTAGAGCTGTATAATGTGATGATTTTCGTTAAAAAGCACTAAGATGTCATAGAAAATTAAAGATAGTTGGTATAGCCCTTCAACTGTAAGATTTGGTTTGACAAGTAGAAAGGTGGAGCTATAATTGATCTAAATAGATTGTTAACATGAAAGTGAAGAACGGTTGTTCAGTTTGATAAATATTAAGGCCTGAAATGATTTCACGCAGCTCTACAAGAGGCTGCTGTGGATATTTGGAAACCTATAAAAAGAATAAAAACCTATTGCATATCCAAAAGAATGCAAGGGAATTTAGTAGAGATAGTGCAATGAGCTACAGGAGTAAACATGAAGCAATCGCCTCTTCAGAAAACATCGTCTTATTTCTCTGCCAATTTAATGGATATTAGTACATACCAAAAACGAAAGGATGGGGGCGGGGGCTCAATTTGCTACATACAACAAGAACCCTATAAAGAATACTATATAGTGTGGATGAAGATTCTGTCCCAATACTACTCCGGAGAATATTGTGACCTACCTCTAAATACAAAGGTTATTCCTCGTCCAAATCAAGTCCAATCCGTTGTTTCCTTCTATCGAAAACGGCTTTAAAAGACTCGCGCTCTGCACGCAATTGCTCCTGGAAAATGCTCTGCATGCTTGACCTGCCAACGCTTTGGGCCAACTTTTTGCTCTCTTCTTCTAATAAAGGGTTGGACTTCTGCCAATGTAGCAACCATGCTTAATACATAAAAAATTTCGATTCCAAAAAAGCACCAGGTAGAGATGTTCACATTGCTTATATTATGTTTGTGTGCTTTATGTGTGTGTATGAATATGAACATCTGTTGTGCACGATGAAAACTCGTCAACCTACTTTTATAATTAAAATTTTGAGAAGTAAAAGGAAGCAAGATCCCGTCAGAAAATAGCATGCCTAGTACAAAAAGTGATTTCTGCTGCAGGTAAAAATACTACAACGTTATGATGGACTGCAGTTCAACGCAAACCTCCCAGAAAGATCCAAATAATTAAACCAAAATGTTCACTTCATAGGATAGTTGCATAATTTACCAAGTTGTATCCAGCTCCTGGTCCAATGACCAAAGAGAGCACATTTGTCTTCTTCACTGCACCTATAGAGAATCCAGTATCTCCAACCTTCAAGTTACATTCCGATATCGTTAAACAGAAAGCAATAAGCTGGTAAAGGATAAAGATAACTCTTTAACATTACAAAACAAGAGCACCACAGTAACAGTTACCTGGTCACTCCAACGAACTGATTTTCCCTGCTTCCTATATACTGGAAACAACCCAGAAAGAGCATTTAAACCATGCGTCAGAGTTCTGGACCTTTTAATGTCATCTTCGTCTGCATCATCTGACCATTTGCTTTTACCCAAGTCTTTCACTTGATCTGTATGTTGCTCAGCTTCTGTGCCCCATATTTTCTCACCTTCAGAAGCAACTAAAATAAACTAAATATGAGGATCTAAATATATTGGACCACAGTTACATATTCTCAGGAGAATTTTAAAAAACATAACCAGTAGGCCATAAGAATTAAGTTGATGGTTCAAGTAGAGACTGGAAAGCTGAAATATGATTTTCGTCACTGCGGCTGTTACTGACTAAAAGGAGTTCATGGGCTCATTTACGGCAAAAAATAAGTTACTTCCCTTCCACCAAAGAGTCAGGAAAGTAAGAAGATGTTGGAGAAAGTAGAAGAAAATTAAGCATATTCCTGAGATCCTAACTAGATTAGTTGAGAAGTTCATGGACAAGGCCACTATAGAACACATTGTAGGCCACTACATGATTGTGAAAAAGGCATAAGGCAGATATTAAAAGCCTATATGGAACAAATTCCAGAGACAATATCTCTAATGATTCATCATAGGAGTGTTTGAAAGCAAGCAACAATATATTTGAGTTGCAACAACCCAGGTGAGAACTTCCTTAAATTCATTCCTGGTACTGTGAATCATCAACTATATTCTGAAGGCACCTTTCCTCCTAAGGACCGGGCTAAAAGTTATAATCTTCCAATAAATGATCAGCGATACAATTCCATCACAATTTTTTGCCGACAATAACATAATCTTTTTTCAATTTGATCATGCATTCAAAAAATGACCATTGATGTTCATACATGCAAGAAAACAAAATGAACTTAACATCAGTTCGTTTTAATTACTGCATGGAAGCAGGGAAATGCAGATATCTAATACATACCATAATGTGCATCATCTTTTTCAGGAGAAACTATGACCTTCTCAGGCTTTATTTCCTGCAAACTAGAGACATTGTTGTCTGAGATTCCATCTTCGGTGTCCATATCAACCTGCCATTTTGACAAGAAAAACGAAGTGAAACCAACTGAAAGAAACAACAAGAAGATTTTCCAAGTAATTAATGCACAGGATTAGCCAAATTAGAGTAAGCAATTGACGGAAATTATTACAATTTGATGAATCCCATTGTGATATAAATCAGAAGTTATATAAGTTTCTAAGCACCAATCATTCCCAGGCAAAAGGTAGCAACAAATGAAATGTTAATCACCATCAAGAAAAAAGTAGAAACTCATAATGCTCAAGCTGGCTTCAGAAGTGTTGTAATTTCAAGTTCGTTCAAAACCTCTCATAGAAAAGGAAAACAGAGAAGAAAAGATGTAGCAAATATTTCTAATAGGTTCTTTCTTATGGGGCTTTTGATCTTCAAGTTTTTCTGCAACTACCACTACGAAGAGAATAGCTTACAACGTTGAACCCCTAAGCATCATGTTACTGACCTTAGAACTGATCATCACTAGTTGGTACCCAAACAAAATGAATGAAGATAGCTAAGACGGTGCATAAATATCCAAAAGTGACTGAAAGCGAAGTCAATTTCAATAAAAGGATTTCCATTTATTACCTCCTGAATGCCACTTTCCTTCAGGTCATCAACATTGAATAATGACTGTCAAGTCGGTACAGAATCAGGCCATGCATGAAAAGAGCAAATTAGTAAATAGAATCCCTGAGTTTCTTGAATTTCAAAACGATAAAGAACTAAGGTGCTAAGGTTTAAGTTCGATGAGGTTTAAACATTTTACTTCTTTCTTGGCCTAAAATTGCTCCTTTTAACCCAAAGTTAAAAATGAGAATTCAGGACAAACCCTGACATCAAGCTGCAAGTATAATGACGGAGCTTCTTCCCACTGGTCAGCCATCTTTTGTATTTCGTCCAGGGTAAAACCATGTACATTTCTAGCTGCACAGCCCTGAAAATTCAGAGTGTAATCACCATGTTTTAGACTAGTTAATGTGAGGATTATGTCCTTGTTTATACAAAATGCAAGCTAATTTTCCACAAGGACTACTATTCAATATCAAAGAGTATCAAATGCATAGTTCTGTCCACGTAGCATGTTGCCGAAGGAAATTCAAGATAGTGGTGATATCAGCACCATCTGGTGATATTGGGGATGAGATTTCTCACTGTTGTTATTTTTGCTTCTAGAATTGCTATGCCATCAAGTTATTCATTTCCTTATCAAAAGGAATGTAACAAAACATAATCAGACCACATCCAAGATTATGGTGTGAAGCTTTTTGATAATGCATGCTCAACAGAAGGCAAATAGGTGTTACTATTTTTCTTTACTATTGTCTCTTCCTCAAGTTTATTTAATTATCAAGAGTGACACCTAACAAAAAAGACAACCCAATCTAAAATTATGGTATGAGGACTCTGAATCATGAATACTCACCGCAGGGTCCTTGTATGAAGCTTCAGATATGTAAACTTCGTAGCCTGATCTCTGAAAAGGAAAAAAAGGATCAATTAGAAAGCAATTTAAGTGCATTTAACAGGGTGTAACAAAATAATTAGTAAATCCTCAGGGAGTAACTAAAATATTCATAAATTTTCATCATCATTACCAATAGAAAAACGTGACATCCAAAAATAATAATAATAATAGTTTCTAGATGGAGACAATAAGCTAATATTTCCAGGATATTGATTATTATCTGAAACCAAAAGATACATGCATTTTCAGTACCTGAACCTAGTTAATATAAAGCAACTCTGCTTCACTAAGAAATTCAGAACACAGGACAAAATTAACCATGCCACGAAAAAAAGCTCGCTTATGGATACAAACTAAAGATGAGTAAAATCATATTATTTTCCAGGCTCAACAAAATAGCAGCACAAAGGCATGCCATGCAAAATGAAATTTGGACATATTATTCACAAAAGGACAACCAACCATAAGCTTTAGTATAACTACTGTTATTGAATATCACTTGAATGATTAATGGTAGTACAATCTCTTAAAGATTAATTTACATCATCTGAACATGCAATGGATAGTTTCTTAGAATGTGATTTCTACTGAGTGTTGTTGTTGTTGTTGTTGTTTGAACATGTTGTTTGAACATCATCTGAACATGTTGTTTGAATATGGGGTGGATAGTTTCTTAGAAGACTTGAAACCACTGACATGGTAGATTAAATAAACAGTTCATCACATCTTATGAAAAAAACTGGTTATAAACAAAATTGTGAAACAGCCCAGAGGTCCAGAAGAAACAAACTCAAGTGCAAGAGACAACAATCAAATGGATCCTCTTTTAGCATCTAGGAACATATTATATTAGTAAGCAAATTTTCATAGTCTGGAAAAAAAGAGGTAAAACACATGCTTAACAAAATCAGATATCATCATGACATGAGATACCATATCAACAACAATTTAGATAACAAAATGATCCTCCTGTAATTTTACAGCTCATCGAAAAGCACAAAATCTAGTAATCATATCATTCCACCACCAGACAACAGTCCTAGTATGTTTAACAATTATAGAAAAATTAAGTACCAACAGTAATTATCAACATTATCTATTTCATTGCAAGACATTTGACAACATCAATATGATTAATCAATGTCCCCTATGACAAATCTAGCAAAGATGGTTTGACAAGAAAGCCACAAGAAGTAAGGACTTAAAAGCAGACATAAAGATATAACTACAGCCTACAAGGAAAAAAGCACTACAAATAGCATCATTTAAGGGGAACAGCGACAGAGAGATGAAGCTGCATGATGTTCCATCTGAAAGCTTAATTTAATCACATCAACAAAGCTCCAATTCCAAAGAACTGAATAAAAGAGAGAAAAAGAAAAGATCCTATAACACAATAATTAGCAAAAAAGAAGTTTTGAATGTTACGTTAAAAGGTATTGACAAATACCAAGATGATAAACTGTAATGCCCCTAGCCATAACTTCACAACGCAGCCCAACAAAAATGAAAAAGAAAGAGATAAGAACAAAAAGGCCGCATCATATTGTTTACACAACAGAGAGAACTACATGGTGGACAGAAGGACCCGCAGACACCAGCATACCCCTAGGAAATGGAAAATGAGAACACATACTCACACATGTTCTTAGAGAAAGATGTGAGGGTATACCTTTCCAATAGCCCAAAACTGAGCAAAATCAGCTACCCGCAGATTGCGGTCATCCACTAAGACGAGGCAACATACCAGCACAAAAGGGTCAATTGTCGAACATAACTGCATTCTGTTGTTAGTGAAAATGAAAGCAGTGCAGAAGCACTGCATCACCACTAAATCTATCATTAGACGACATCAACTAGGTGAATGGGTGAATGGCTTAACACGAGACTACACCTAGAACCTTTGGATCGCTTTTTAAATCTATGAAGGGAAATCTTCTTGATAAAAATAAAAGAATCCCGTCAAAGTTTAATGGAGATATTTCATTTTTTTCAGTTGAATTGATCCAAGCCCACAGTTTAAGGATGTGGTACTTGACTTCACAGTACAACTAGCATCATCAAGAATCTAGCTCAACAGAGTTGAGTACTGCCCCAATATAACCAAATCAAAAGAAGCATGTCACAAGGCAGATTCAAAACCATAAGTGTAAATGCAAGTCTTACTTCAGGTCAAAGAAACTTATCATGTCAAGGGCTCCCAATATCCTAGAGGTGACTAACATAATGAAACAACTAAACTTATATCAAACAGATCAAGTACAAGGAAGTTAATGTGTGACACAGTCATTCCAAATAAAAACTTCCATACCAATCACAAGTGCAAAGGCTCCCTCCTCAAGGGTCTTCTTGAAAGCTTTCAACATGCTATCCCGATAAGCCTGTTGCATAGGTGCAACAAATTCAATGTTTAGAGAATGCTGTACAAAGAAATCATGTTTTGATGCTCCGAGGTGTTTACATAATGTAGAAATTGGTATTCATATCTAGCTGGATTCAGATAAGTGTCTTTGTTTACAATTTCTTGAGGGTAGCAAAACTAGTTAAAGGCTTTACCTCCTCCATTTCAGGCTCATAACAATACTCCATGACTGTCTTCTTTGTTGGCTTCTTGCGTCTGATTGAGCCTGATGACTTTGAAGCATCACTTTCCTCAACCTTTTTATGTACACTTGTCAGTCTAGCAAGAAAAAAGTAAATACAATGAACCTTATCAAAACTTACAAACCTTTTCAACTTCAGTCATGAAATAATCATCCATAGAATGAATTCGAGGGGCGCTGCCACCATTTTCAATTTCAAGATCACGCATCATTTTTGCTAAGTAGCTCTTACCACTACCTGAAAGAATGACAAATGATGTGTGATTACAAAAGCCAAATATCAACCACATTACCATCTTTGCACCATATCAGCTTCTCACAAGATTACTTCTCATGAACCAGCTTTCAGCTACCTAAGAACTTGTAAGCTTCTAGAGGCATAACGAATATTGTAAACTAATTCAAATATAAAAACAACTGAAATGACTTTCCATAACAACCTAACTTAAAATGTTAAGCTCTTGAATAATTAAACTCATGATTCCTTAACTTCAAATTAAGATGAAATTCCTACACATCTCCAGATTAATTTTGCGGTCCAAACCTCAAACAAATAAAGGAGTAATGCTCGTTACCTGGCAGACCGCGGAGGATGATCACTATGCGATCAGGACGTGTGGCTCGATGAGGCAACTTAAAGAGGCGGGAAGCAGTAACAATGTCATGCTTATCCGGCGAAAATTGCTTTGACAAATTAGTTTGGCCCTCCCCAAGATACTGCATTGAGGGGATCTGCCATTCCTTCAAAATTTCAGGTGAAGAATGTATAACGAACCCATAGACATTAATATGTTCCAATTAATCGCATCACAAAGCATTACCCCAGATAAGGAATCCTGATGTGGGTTACTATGCAAATAAGGATTGCTTGCTGTTGAGCTGATTCGAATAGGAAACAAAGAAAACGATGATTTTGGCGGCGAAGAGTAGCCCTTGAACTCCGACTGAGGCTGCACCGAGGGTTCTATTGGAGGTGGAGGAGGTGGCGGCAGTGGCGGCGGCGAAACAGGAATAGGAGGAGCAGCAGCAGGTGGTTGTCTCGCATCCAAAAACCGGCCAGGGGATTCAAATTGAGATCTTGGAAATTGGTTAACTGAATATGACTGCGAATGTTGATGATTTCGCCACTGAAACGGCTCGTTCAGCTGGTTCCCGTAACATATGCTCTGCGATTCGCCTGCAACGTCCGATTGAAATGGACTGTACATATCGCCATTTATCCTAGTACCAACATCACGACCACTTTGTGCTGCGCGACCACTTTGTGCTGCGCCATGATCGCGAATCAGCTTCAATCTGCGTTCATCATCGGATAAAACCATGGATTGATGCGGAATCTCATCAATCCTGGGCCTCTTGTAGTTCCGATAACGTTCAACTTCCCCAACATAACCGTTATGACTCGAACTATCGCAGTTATTGTTATAATCGTACATTGACTGCCCAAATCCTCCCGTATAACCAAAATTAGGGGTTTCCGGAAACGGGCTGGAGAAACAAGGGTGGGGTCTGGGGTGTTCCGACGGTGGATTGAAACTATGGTTGTGGTTGTACGGAGGATACAGGTAGGGAGGTGGGCAGAAGGGGAAGTGCGCAATAGAGCAAACAGAGCAAACGTTGGCTTGGGGGGGCGGCGCGTGAGTGGGAAGTGGCCACCATTGTTGGTGGTGATGGCCGTCCATTGGTCGACGGAGGAGATTAAGTTTTTTTACCTTTTCATACAAAATAAAATCATAATAGATGCTCTAGGCTCTAGCGCCGTACGTTCCGAGTCAGGTGCAAGTGGTGTCCTCTATGATCCAAGCTCCTGTCTGCAAATATAAATAGACAAGTACAAATTAGAGCTAGGTTTACTTCGTGGAAGTAAGGTTACATATGAATCTCTTCAAATTCCATATTTCAGTAAAATTTTTATTAATATTATTATTGTTGTTAGTTGTTACTATTATTTCCAATTTTTGGTTATTCCCTTACTTTGGAGATACAACAACAACAATCATGAGGCAGTACGTAGGGATGTCAGCCTTCGAAAAACAATGTTGGGCAGACCTGGGTAGGTCACGAATGGCTGGCTGTAGCTCAGTCCAATGGCCAGTGGTGGGTCGTAGACGGCCGGGTAATGAGTGGCTCGTGTAGAGGTTCGTGGCTCAATCCGCCTAACTCGCCCGAGCCACAGGTCACCTATCTGGTCGTTGTTGGCCCGAACTTTTAATATATTTTTAAAATTTTTAAAAAAAATTTAAAAAATTATTGTTATATTTTTTAAAATTAATAAATTATAAATTTTTATTTTATTTTTCATATTTACAACATATGTATATTATGCATATACGTATTTATACTTTTTAAACTTTTTATTTTATTTTTCATATTTACATAATATATACATTATGCATATATATATTTATA
>JANIIA010000008.1:19915866-19933162 GCA_027478495.1 Erythroxylum alaternifolium | reverse complement strand
TTATCTATTATGCATGTGCATGTATGAATGCATGCATATGTCACTGTTCACTAGCAATTGGTGAGGGGATGTTACAGTATGCATCATGCTTTCATATATGGTTCACAATCTATACCCAAAACTCAACACTTTAAAGGAAAGAATAGACATAACTTCTTTACAAAAACACATGATAGCATGAAATCTCACTCATACTCCATTAGGCCTCATACTAAGCATAATGTCATGACATGTGTTTACACTCCTTATAGTCATTAATAAAATCAAAGAAACAAGCCTCATATATACAATTATATTAGTTCTCTTCATTACCAAAAAAGAGCATTTAATTCATTTATCCAAATGAGAAATCCCCATCACTTGTATACATATAGAAGAACAAGGAATGCATTAATGCACCAAAATCATAAGGTTCATCAGCATACCACCAACCCATATTACTCATATAACATAATGTGCTAATTTTATAGTAAATATGGGCACATTGATAAATTTTTTCTCACAAAACAAAGGTTGATAAGTAAACCATAAAGGAAGTAGGTTGAAAAGAAGGAGAATAATAATCAAGGACCCAAGCTCATTTAGGTACTTAAACACATTAATTAGGCTCTTTGCTAGTCTCCAAGAAAAGAAGGAACAAATTGTACATAAATTGTAAAAGCTTAAGGTATATGACCATGATACATCCTAATTTTTAACTCTTAGATATAAAGATGGAGGATTTGTTAGATTTGGAGACAATGCTAAGCGTAAGATAATTGGCATTGCAAATTTGGTAAGGAATATCCCATTATTATTGATAATATGTTTTTAGTTAAGGCTACAAAGTTTTTTTTTTTGGAAGGAAGATCATGTATTGTTTATATATATATAAAGTCTATTAGTGAAGATTAATGGTAAATTCTATCTTTTTTTCATAATTTTTAACTTTAATAGATCTACTTAGATCTTATTCTTAGCTAACAAAGATGAATGTTTTGGGGTATTTTCCAAATTTGTAAACAGGGAGAAAATGGTAAGGATCTCTCTATTGCATCTATTAGGAGTGACCAAGGCAGGGACTTTGAGAATAAAAAATTTGAAGCCTTTTATGAAGACAATGGCATCTTTCACAACTTTTATACTCTAAAAATCCCTAAACTAAATGGAGTTATTGAGAGGAAAAATGGGATGTTGTAAGAAATGGTTACGATTATGATAAAGAGTATAATCTCCCTAAGTATTCTTTTATGAGGTTATGGCTATTACAAATCACATTTCAAGTAGAGTCTACATAAGACTAGCTTTACATATAACTCCTTATCAGCTTTAGTATGTGAAGAAGTTAAAAAGTAGTTACGTCAAATCTTTTAGATGTAAGTGATACTTAAATACTAAGGTAAATTAGAGAAGTTTGATTCCAAGGTGGACGAAGGAATTTTTTTGGTTATTTCTTAACTAGCAAATTATATAAAGTATTTAATAGGAAGAGCTTTATTATTCAAGAGTATATGCATGTTATCTTTGATGAATCTAATCCTCTTATATCCAAGAAAGATATTAAAAATGATAATGTAGGTATACCAAAGGAATTATAAAAATCAATCGTTAAAGAAAATAAAAGTGATCACCATCACACCTCTCATAAACACTTTGCTTAACCAAGTGACACAGACAAAAAGGATGGAAAGCTTCTAAGATATTGGAAATTTAAGAAGAATCATCATTTATATCAAATTATAGGTAATGTTAAATAAGGGTCAACCATTATATCTCATTTTAGAGACTTATCTTGTCTTGCTTTCATTTCTCAAATTGAACCTTAGTGTATAGAAGAAGCTCTGAGTGATGAAAGTTTAGTTCTTACTGTGAATAAGGAATTGAACCAATTTGAGAGAAGTAAGGTGTGGATTTTAGTACCTCAACCTAGATATCACCAAATCATAGGTACCAAGTGGATCACTAAAAATATATTAGATGAATCAAGTATTATTGTAAGAAATAAAGTTAGCCTGATGCAAAAGGGTACAATTAAGGGGAAGGCATAACCTTCAAGGAAACTTTTAAACTAGTAGCTAGGTTAGAAGCCATTTGCATTTACATCCTACATAAACTTCAAATTGTTTCAAATTGATGTTAAAAGTGCTTTTTAAAATGGTCTTACTTAAAAGGAAGTTTATGTTGATCAACCTCCCAGTCTTAATAATCACGATGCACCTAACAATGTTTGCAAACTTACTAACGCCTTATATGTTTCAAAAAAGCTATTAGAGCTTGAAATGATAGGTTTAAGTTCATTTCTTTTAGAAAATGGTTAAGCTAAAGGCAAGGTTGAAAATTTTAATTGTTTAAATTTATGTTGATGATATTATCTTTGGTGTCACTAATGAAAGTATGTGTAAACTTTTTTCCACGCGTATGAATAAGGAATTTGAGAAGAGCATGATGGGAGAGCTTAACTTTTTTCTTAGATGCCAAATTAAGCAAATGAAAGAACATATCTTTATTAATCAAACAAAGTATACTAAAGAACTATTCAAGCACTTCTAAATGGCAATGGGTTACGCTAGATCATTATATGAGCATTACAAAAAGTTGAATAAGGATGAAGAGAGCAAGTCGATTAATGTCAAGCTCTTCGAGGTATGATTTATAGCTTACTTTACCATACAACAGATAGGCCTGATATTATGTTTAGTGTATATTTATGTGCTAGATTTCAATTACGTCTTATGAAGTCCCTCCTTTTAGCTGTTAAACACATTCTTAAATATTTATGTGGTACCATTTCATTAGGGCTTTGATATCCTAAAAAAACATTTTTTTACTTAATTGGTTATTAGGTGTGGATTATATTAGTAGTCTTTTGGATAGAAAGAGTACATTTGGTGCATTAATATCATAGTTTAATAAAAATCAAATTTTGATTTCCTTATTAATCACGGAAGTCGAATATATGGCTATTGGTAGCTATTATGCACAAATCCTATAACTTATGCAAAAACTTTGAGACTATAACCTGAACCTTACAAAGATACCAATGATGATACTAGTTTCATTTGTCTCACAAAGAACCCCATTAAAAACTATATAATCAACAATATAGAAATAAATATCATTTCATTAGAGATCATATGCAAATGGAGATATTGAGTTAGAGTTCATGGATACATCATATCAATTGGCTGATATTTTCATTAAAAATAAGATTGAGGATAAATTTTGATTAGTTAGAAGAGAATTATGCATGAATGGTGAAAATTTTATATGATTAATGACTATTTTGATGTTTATAATTACTCTTGATTCACTTTTCCTTGATTTACTGTGTAGTTTATATTAGGAAACTAACCAAGATCCAATGACTAGCACAATGGAAAAATAAAATTTTACAGTTTCTCGATGGGGTATTAATAATTGACTAACTTGAAAAAACTTAATCATAAAAGTAACTAATTGTACCTTATTCAAATTCCTACTAAAATTTTTCAGGAGGTGTCAACCATGGGCTATCTAACCTTCCAATGTCTAATAGTATCCACGAAGTAGAGAAAAAGAACTGAATATTTGAGAGGAATAAGCAGAAGTGCTAGCTCCTTTACGCTTATTTCTTATTAAAATTAAATGTCCTAATTATAATTAAATTAAATCTCTAATTATAATTATAATAAAATCAAATATCTCATATTTTATCCTTAGAGTTTCTCAAAATTTACAATTATTAATTTAATAAAATATCTCTTTTCAACAACTCTTTATGATTATAAATTATAATTATAACTCATAATTAGAATTAAATAAATTAAAAATTCTTTTAATTTATCTTTGATTCTCAACTGATACATATGGAAGTAAACTTGCTATAAGGTAATGTTAGGCTCAATATGTCAGAATAGAGAACTATGAAACAACCTAAGGAATATCCACTCTTATATGGTTGGGCTATAAAAAACTATCGATAACTTTAATAGCACCATTCACTTTTTTGAAGCTGATGGTAACTCAACTTGAAAGACTACAATAATGATCTAAAGGTTTACGTCACTGACATCAAGGTCATGGATTGAAGATTTGGAGGCAATAAATAATAAGGTGAATAGGCATTAGAAAGAAACCTGATTAGGCAGTAGTCGATAAGGAGTAGCTAGTTATTTTTCCTAATAGTTATATCTCATTTGGCAATCCAATATTCTCATATCAGAGTTCCATAATTGTACAGAAGCTAGTTTCTTCACAAGTTAAAAAGGTTCTTCATTACATAAATAAAAGGGTTTGAAGAGGCAATCTAAAAAAGACTATTGCATAAGTTTAAGGGACACAAGTCATTTATTTGTAAATGGAAATTGGAGATAGTGAAAAGAGAGATAAAGCTTCTCAATCACTACAGATATAGGGACACTCATATGAACATTAATGATACTAAAGCTAACTTGCTCTCAACACTATTTTAACTATAATTTTAGAGAGGATAACTTAATAAAAAAAAGAAAAGGATTCCAAATGCCTATTATGCAATTTTAGAAGTCTATATTTCTTTATTAAAACAAAAAGTTAGAGAGATAAAAACGTAATATTCTTTCACAAGTCTATCAATTTAAGGAAGAATGTTAATAAAATCTCATACCTATTAAAGTAGGATAGTGGAATAGTTGCTACCTAAGAAAAGATTAATTAAGGAGTGTCCAGTTTTTTCAGAAGACATTAGGATCCAAAGTGCAAGCTCCTCATTCCCTAACATTCTAAAATGCTTCATTTCTAACTAATTTTCAGATGCTAAAATTGAATTATTAAGTAAATCAGTTACTTAAGTTAAAGTGGAAAATTTTTCTTTAATATTAAACCAAGAAAATATCCTAGTCCTAATGGACTTTATGGCCTTTTCTTCCAAAGATCACGGCCTTGGATTGAGAGGTTAGTCATTAATGCAATTCTGGAGTTTTTTAGAAAAGAAGAATGCTTAAAGAAATTAACAAAAGTTTCACTACCCTCGTCCCAAAAACACCTAATCCAAATTCAACACTTGACCTGAGACCTATTTCATGTTGTAATACTTTATATAAGATTAATGTGAAGATCCTTGCCTTAAGATTGAAGCAAACCTTAGGGGTTCTTATAAATGATCACAGGGGGCCTTTATTCAAGGAAGCTAATGGGTGGCAATATACTCCTAGCTTAGGAACTGTTTAGGGGTTATAACAAGATGAATTCCCCTATAAATTATATTGTCAACTAGATTTCCAAAAGTCTTTTGATTTTGTAAGTTAGACCTTTATAATTTATATGCTTGAAGCTTTTAGATTCCTAATAATTATCATAGAATGGATTCACCAATACATCTAGACCACTTCATTCAGTATCCTAGTCAATGATACTCCTGCTAAGCTATAATGGTAAGGGTATTAATTTTATATATGGAGACCTTCATAAGAATGATTACTTTTAACTTTAAAATAATCATAACTTCTATTTTCATACAAAATAGCTCTATTTTTTGATGATATATTGTTCTTTTATAGAGGAGATAACAACTCAATAAGCTTTCTAATTTCCTCTCTTAAATTATTTAAAGACATGTTAGGGTTTACATTCAACAACGATAAAAGTCTCCTTATTACTTCAGCTAGTAGCAAATCAAGTTGGTTTTCCCTTATTTTATATTTGTAATGTAGGGAACCTCCTTTCACCTATTTGGGACTGCCTATATCTACTAGTAGATTGCTATATAAGGACTCATTCTTTTATTATAAAGGCAACTAGTGCACTAAATCACTTTCATTTACGAATCGCCTTCATATGATTAACTCAGCCTTAAGCATTATTCATAATTTTTTGTCCTTACATATATTTCTAAAAGATATATCTAGGATATAGACAAGCTATTAAGGAGATTTCTATAGGGTGGGGAAGATGATAACAAGTTGATGGAACAGGTTAAATGAGATGAAGTTTGTTCTTATAAACAAGTTGGTAGATTGAGGATAACTACTAATGAAGCTCTTATGATTAAAAGAGTCTAGAGAATTTTTTCCAATCCGAAGACATTATAGGTGAAATAGATACACACCTAAAACTTAAAAGGAAATATTTAAGGGGGAATGGAAGTTAAAATCAATAACCTCCTGGTTTATAACTCAATTACTAAAAATGGGGGACTTTTTATTCTCAAACATCCAATATAAGATAGGGAATCGGAAGCTTGTTTCATTATGGTTTAATAACTAGAGCATAAATGATTCATTCACTAACTCCTTTATAATGCAGCCTTTCATCCATCAATTTTCTCAAATTTCCAAAGTGAGGTCCATTATTCGTAACAACAAGTGGTAGGAAGAGTTCATTGATGTGTTCATCTAAGAACATAGTGTATACTTACCAACCTAACAATGAAATGGAAGATTCCTACCAATGGTTAAGATATCATCTAAGGAACTTTAGCCTTAAAATCATGCAAGAATTTGTTGAGACCATGATAACACAAGCATCTATAGATAAAGATCATTTGGGGGAAAAGAATGCTTCCTAAAGTATTAACATTACTATGGATTATTTCTAATACGAAACTTTCAACTATAGATAAGCTCAACTTCCTCAATAGTCTTAATATGTGCACATTATGAACTAATGCTCCAAAATCACTAAACCAATTATTCTTTTCTTATCAATTCTCCAATGACATTTGGAACACTATCTAAACAAAATGCCTTTAAAGTGCTAGTAGCTTAAAATATCAAGAAGTTCTTGATAGATTTGCTTTATATAGACCCTGTAACCATCTTAGGAATAAAACTTACAAAATAATCATATTAGGATTCATAATTTTATGTCATCTAGAATGAAAAGAACATAAGAATATTCTAAGGAATTGAGAGAATAGTAAACGAAGTGAAGATAAACCTAATTTCATTGATATGGGAGCAACTTATTGCGCATGAAGTTGGTAATAGTTGTTGCCCCTCCCTAGTACGTTCATCAGGTTTATTGGAAACAATGCAAGTGACTATGCTTTGTTAACTTTTCGCAAACCTTCTCCTACTGATTGTTTTACATTTAAAGAAACAATTCTCTTATATGTAATAGTTAGCTTGGGTTGTTAGTTAATATGTTTCCTTGCTTTTTAAGGTACTTTTATTAAGGGTATAGAATATTGCTCTCCTACCTTGTACTTCACTTCCCATTGAATTTAATTAATTACTTTATCTTTCAAAAAAACTCACTAAATTATAGCCAACCCTCCTTAGCCATATCATAAGCCAAAAATCAAACATAAATGATTTCATACATTAATGTTTTAAATCAAAATTTTATCAAGACATTAAAATATCAAAGTAAAAAGTAATTCACCACAATTCATGCAGTAACACTAACTTTGAAATGCAACCATCATCTATGTGGGACACCACACGTGAATATTTTCAACAACTCGCAGCTTCGAGCGAGATGTTTAGAAATGCAAACTCCCATTTGTAGTAAAATTCTATTAATGCGTAAATCACATGTAATTCTAAAATATTTTTCATGCAGTAATAATTTAAAAACAACTACAAAACAGAAAAGGACAAGAATTTTTGCCGGTGACCAATGCCCCACTTTAAACCCTTCAATACACCGTCATCGACTCCGGCTTCTGTCACAAAGCCCTACACTGTCTCCCGGTCTCCCCCGACAAATGCCAATTATCAGTCTAACCCCAACCGTCTGTTTCCTTCCAATCCTAGACTCCGCTAAAGAACGCCAAATTCATGGTGCTAGAAGCTCCTTGGATTTTGGCTCTACAAGTTCCAATTTTCTGGCAACAAATGGTGGGTTTCTGAGCATTTCCAACTATGGGAAACGAAAACGTCGTTTTGACGGTGTTATCAAAGCTGCTGCATCTGCAAATGATTACTATTCTACTCTAAATGTTAGTAGGAACGCCACTTTGCAGGAAATCAAATCATCCTACAGAAAGCTCGCTCGTAAGGTTCGTCTTTTGGGTATTATTGAGAATACAATTGGAATGTGATTAATTCTTGATATCTTATATCCTTTCTCAACAGTACCATCCTGACCTTAACAAGGCCCCTGGCGCAGAAGACAAGTTTAAAGAAATAAGTGCAGCATATGAGGTAAAAAATAGAAAATAGAAAATAGAAACAGAAAGCGGTGGATCATCTGTGATTTCTTGTAAAATAGAATATGTTTCCTTTGGTAGAGAAGAAGAGACAATAGACAGAAATGTTTTTAACTTGGATAATGACCGTAATATATACTCTCATTCTCACTGATATTCTGAAATAAGATTGTTACCTAAATTATTCCAATATAGGAACAGATACTTCCTGAATAATAATATCAAACCTCCGTTTAACAAATAAGAAATTAGGCGTGAAGTATTTATTGTCAACTCATTTAAGCGTGGTTCTTTACACAATCACCTTCTAGTTCTTTGTTTCTATTACTTCCATATGTTGATCAAGTTTTAGTGTAGGTGCTATCAGATGACGAGAAGAGATCTTTATATGATCGCTTTGGTGAGGGGGGCCTGCAGGGAGAGTATGATGAGTCCGGTAGTGGACCACTGGGTGTAAGATCTTACATCAACTTTATGCTCTCAACCGTGTGCTTGTGTAGAAATTTCCTATTTACCATACTAAGACTCTCATGAATATAAAGTTAATTGAGTCAAATGGTCATTAAGTGAGGGTTCTCTTTTTCTTTTTCTTTCTGAAAAAAAAAGAGCTGGTTGAAATATATGGGCCTAGAGAATCAGGTTTCATTTCAATGTCAACAAACATCAGTGATTATTCTCAATTCCCAATTCCAATTATAATGTTAACATTTCAGGTGGATCCTTTTGAAATATATAATGCATTTTTTGGCGGTACTGATGGATTCTTTGGAGGAAGAAATGAAGAAGGCAATATTAATTTCAACTTGAGAAATATGAGAAATCATGATCTTGATATTCGGTAACAATCACGAGCTTGCTTTCAAAATTTATTTTAACTTACCTAGACTGTTTGTATTTCTTTGATTAGTTTGGATGAACTTGGGTAAAGAAAGGCATGTCAATATACTATATTTTTGATATATCCATTATAGTTTAGAGTTAACCCTCTCCTAAGTTGAGATACTGTTTTAGCTTCATCCCTAGATGCATGGAATATTGTGTTTTTATACATCCATACATATATATATATATTAGTTGTATTTGAAACACAATTTTTTGTATCCTTAAAACATCTGACAAAATTCTTTCGTGATGCTTTTGCACCCTCATGTAATGATGTGACGTGAGACATCATATAAATACACACACACACATTGTTAGATGTATCATAAACACAATTTTGTGTATCCTTAAAACTTCTGACAAAAATTCTTTCATGATGCATTCGCACCTTCATGTAATGATGTAACATGAGACATGGAAGGGTGATTGGAAAACTTGAAGTTCTAATAGAAATTTGTACCCCTGGACTTGGGTTTTTGGCTTACCTATGCCAAATCTGGAACTTGCCATTGTATTAGAGTTTCTATTAGATGAAGTTGATAGATAGACTATTTATTATGATTTTTGAAATAGCGCCTGACTCAAATGACATGAACTCTTCCATTATTCCTTTAAATAATAGAGGTACACACTATAATGTCATGCACTTTATCAGATTGATGTAGCATATCTTTACATTTTTCTCCCTTATCATGTGTCTTGCAATTATGTAGTTTGCTAATTGGAAAATTAGAATTTTTGGTTATGACTCAGGCATGAACTATATTTGAGCTTTGAAGAATCAGTTTTTGGAGCAAAGAGAGAAATTGAATTTTCCTCTTTTGAGACGTGTGATAACTGCAGTGGAACTGGTGCAAAATCCAGTCGTTGCATAAAATTATGTGCTGATTGTGGTGGTAAAGGAGGGGTAATGAGAACTCAAAGAACACCATTTGGAATGATATCACAGGTAATTTGACAGGCTTGATGGATTTACTGCGTTTCATTCTGAATTCTTTTATCCTTTTTGTGTTGATCCTTTGAGGATGTGTAGGGGATATACTTTAGTCTATTATGCATGTATCATTTATCTGGATGGATGTTATTTGGGTTTCTTGAATGCTATGTTTTCTTCTTTAGTTATTTGATAGCATAATGTGGACTTCACAGAGAGGTTTAAGCAAGAAAGAAGCTCAAATAATTATTTTATCTTCAGTCTGATTCCGAAATATAATTTGGATGTTGAACATAACAACCCTCCCCCCAAACCAAATTTATTCTTCTGTACACAATGTTCTTTCTTTCTTTTTGTTGTGCATGTACAAGACTTCAGGAAAAAAAAAAAGCAGCACATGAGAACAATAAATGAATTTGTAGCTAAAGAAGCAAATCTAAAACTTCAACAACAAAGTTGGCCTGATGACTAATTAAAGAAGACTAAAGAAAAGAATTGGGGATATCTTCTAAAAGTCGAAAGCCAATAATTTAAATAACAACTACCTAATGGCAAGCACTATCAGTTCCAAAATTCCCGTGTCTAGTTATCTGACCAATGATTCAACCAAGTCGCTATAGTCAACAAGCTTTGAGGGAAGAGCTAAAAGCGTAAATCAGTTATTAGGAAGGCTTGGGAGAGATCATCACAGCACCAAAGACTATAAACAGCGATCTATAGGTAATTTCCAAAGCAACAACTTAAGCAAATATACTGAGACATTAACATTTAGAAATAGGAAAATACATGGATTGAAACCTTCATACAAGATGCTAAGAAGAGATGGAAATGGTTGTCTTGGAGACTAATCCAGCATGAGATCAAACTTTGGCTGGATCTAACTGTTTTTCCAGTTTGTAGTCTCCTCCCAAAATATCAGATTCTTGAGTGGGTTTCATAAAAATGAAAGGGCAGGTAATATTCTTCTAGTCCACCTCTTACATAAAACTTTATCAAAACACAAGTCTTTAGATTGAGTGCATTGGCATCTTATAGGGAAAGGGTTCAACTTCTTCAAGAGCTGAACCCCGAATCTGAAAAGAGAGTGCCACTGGGTAAGGACAAAGAGTTTATAATAGACTTGTATCGTGTATCCTCTAACTTCTTCATTTCCCTTATCTAGTGGAAAGTGGGAAATTGATGATAAAGATCTAACAGCAGAAAAACTGAAAGAAATTGCCGCAGAAAGGTTCACAAATTATCTACATAAGGAAGTCTGAATCTTTTGTTTTTGACTCCATGGATGTTATCTCAAGTCATGAGCTAGACACAGTTTAACTTCGTTAAATGCTTTCCCCTAAAACTTCTTCCTGCTGTATGTATTTTGGTATTTCCTTCCATTCATGACAATTCTCTATGTGTGCTGTGTATTACTTGCTCTAGCAACACTATATTGAAACTTTAAGATATTTTATAGATGATACTGTGGATTATATAGGTGTCTACATGCTTAAAATGTAATGGAGTTGGCAAGATAATCACTGATCACTGTCGAAGTTGTGGAGGCAATGGCAAAGTAAGGTCCAAAAGAAGTATGAAAGTGGTCATCCCTGCTGGCGTGGATAATGGAGCAACTATGCAAATTCAAGGGGAGGGTAATTTCGACAAGAAAAGGTGGGAATGATTAACATTTTTGCATCTGAATATACTGTACTGATAGATTTTTCCCATTGATCTTTGAAGTGGTGGTGTTTTTTATTATCTTCTGTGACTTAAACAGCACTTTTAATTGAGAGATATGAAGCCTACGAAGCGTAGATAAATTGTTTGCCACTGTATATTTCAATTGTAATTGCCTCTATATTCTTTGCTTAGAAGACAGCCTTGTTTGAAAGGTTGAATATCTTTCCCATTTTTATTAACACTAAATGCACATTGTATCCTAGTTTATGTGGCTCTTGTATTTTCAGGTTAAAATATCTGTGTAATAAAAATCCCAAGATTTTATCTCTAGAAAGAAAAAGTTTGGGTTTGATTATGCTGTATCATTGCTCTATTTTTCTACTGCTTTCTTTGGAATCTGTGTGGTTTATCCAACCTTTTTTTAAATTCCAGTGCTGCTGGTATATCCTATCTATCCATAGTTTGATAGGAATTTTTTTATTGGAGGCAGTTAAAAAAGAAATAAATAAAGCTTTTTATCACCAGTGTTGGTTGCTCTCAGAAATCTCTTTCGCATGTGGTTAGATCTTTGAAGGTTTTGTTTGATTCATGATTATGCTATTTGAAGTATAATTGATGTGGATCCTAAGGGTGTACTCCCCATATGGGGTTTCTTTCACTTTAACTACCTACGACGAAATAAAATTGAGATTATTGTCAGCTGTGCATGTTTGAAATATGTACTTGCATTCCACAAATTGTTTACATTTACTATGATTTGATTGCTGGAATGCAAGGGAAGCCCATATGTTAGCAGAAAAGGTCACAAATTTCTTTCCTGTATTCATTTATCTGACAGAGGGGTTGCTGGTGATCTGTTTATCATCCTCCATATAAATGAAAAGCATGGAATCTGGAGAGATGGCCTCAATCTTTATTCAAAGGTCAATATTGATTATACACACGCAATACTGGGTGCTGTATTAAAGGTAATTTTAATCTGTAATATTTTGGCAAAAAAGACAAACTCTTCAATTTGTTTTCAACTTTTCCAGATACTTCTTTTATGAGTGGATCAATTGAAGTTGTTTTCCCAAAACAAGGTGATGTAGGACAAATAGAAGAATTATTAACTAGTAGCTAAAAGCACAAAATTGAGAAATATGACTGATATTAGGCTGCTGGAATATCAAGTTTGAAGGTCGAATTTTTGCTAGGAATGCTGAAATTTCAGATTTTGTATAGCTGAAAATTTAAGGTTGATTGTTGAAAATTTAAGCCTATGATTTTATGGTTTAATATGGCTAGAATATAGGTTTGAGATGGCTAGAATGTAGGTTAGGTTTGCTAAATTTAGTAAAGAGCACAAAGAATGGAAAGTAGGAAACTAGGAATCACTCCTAGGGTCTAAGAATCACTGTTAGAAGAAAGCATCACACCTTCTAGTAAAAACTCAAGTTTGTAGAAGAATTCAAGATTCCTTATTATTGATGAAGAGTTGAATACACACATATATATAGAGAGAGTCTTAATATTTTAGTATGAAAGAGTTTCTAACAAATTTAAATCCTATTCTAATAAAAATTCTATAAGTCCTAAACAACTAGGATAACATATGTAAAATAGAATATCATATTTAACTTACTACTGCTTCCTATCTAATAAGAAATGCTAACATAATTTAAATTTCAGCCCTTATCTTTTGTTGTCAACTCAATTCTCAATCTTCATCCCACCAAATTAAGACTTGTGATTGACTAATTTTTTCTCTTTTATTTCTTCTATATACTTCAAGTTCTTTTGCATCACACGGCTTCATTTTTTTCCATTGCCTTGAATAGCACAACATCTTGTGTAGTAAACTTCTTGAAATATTATCATATCTACTTGTTCTTTACCTTTCAATAATATAAAACAGAGACACTATTGTATTGACAAGTTAGATTTATTTGCTGATCAGTTTCAAAAGATAAAGAGAACTGACATGCTCTTCCTTCTTTGCTTTCTGGAGATTTTTCATTTTTTTTTCTGTTTTGGTACGATGATACCACTCACTGGACCTGCGTTATCGTGTTCTGTTGGATAATTCTAGCTACAATTTGTTTTGGTTGTTGTTACAGTTGCTCTTAAAGCTGTAAAGCTTTTAGGACATGGACTCTAGTCTTCTTGTTAATTGAAATATATGCGTCAACATTGATCTAAGGAAGAGGAGAAGAATTGTCATGGTAAGAAGGTGGTGAAAATGTGTCAAGGCCTACCAAGTAAATAGAGGAATAAAGGGGCCTTTCAGTTTAGTCTTTATAAGAACCATAAACACTCGTATTCCTGTGAATTGAAAATGCTCATAAATGGGTTGTCAGTCTACAGAGTTTTAACCCTATCATTTAGCAACAGCAACTGCATTATCTAAAGAGACTGTTTTCATCTAGGTCCTTTATATTTATGGAACAGATTTACAAAGATCTTCCTTTCTGGTATCAGAAGTGCCAGTCTTGGAGGACCTTATTTCTTTTGGTGTTAAAGATGGGTTGCAGTTATTCCCATCACTTGCATAAAATTATCAGTTAACTGTATATGCTACTTGAGGGAAAGTAGATCATTATAATTGTATTTAAACTCTGATAACTTCTGAAAACTCTCTTCGCTGCATTTTCATATTCTTTTTCTGTGTGTATTTGCTCCATATTTCAATTGTTGATGCTGCATATTTGGCTTAACATGGTTAAGCATTATCTTTTGTCTTCTGTACCCTTTACTCATTTTGCTGTGATATTGATTTGATGCACAGTGAACTACAACCCATGGGCCTTTTATGGCTTTTAGTAAGGCATTTTAATTGTATTTGAACAATATCAGGTAGAAACTGTAGAGGGTTTGAAAGATCTTCAAATTCCTTCTGGAACTCAGCCTGGAGAGACAGTAACATTGTCAAAGATGGGGGTCCCAGATGTTAATAAACCTAATATTCGTGGTGACCATCACTTCACTGTAAACATCATGATCCCAAAAGTAATCAGGTCTGAGTATAACTTCCTTCACAAAAGAATACTTTTCTGTAGGGCTTATGATAATTCATATCTTTTTATGTGTATATATATGTGTATGCTTATGTCCACATGTCAACACATTAGAGTTGGAAATCAAATCCCGTCTCCCGTCTCATTGTAGTCAGCTTCTGTGCATTGCATATGAAAGGCATTTCAATAATCTCCATTTGCTTAAATTAATGCATGTCCCCAATTTGCTTTGATGATTTAGTCTTTGCTGATGAGTTAAGCACATGGACTCCTGAATCCAAACTGTTCACTGTGGCTTTTGTTTCTACAGCTGAGATATAAATTGACTTATATTGATATTATCATGAAACTATATTTTGCTAAGTGGATTGAATGTTCCTTCCAATTAAGGGACTGGTATATACAAGCAAAGGGCAATGTCCATGTATTGTAGACATACTTTGCATAATTGAGATACAAGTCATCATTAGCATTGAATAAAGCTGCTGTTCAAATTGCTTGGCTGAATATTTTTCACATGGTGAATGTAGGAAATTTTGAGTAGCTCTAATCAGTTCTTTCAAGTTTAAATCATTTGGTTATGCTGTTATGCAGTTGTCAATATTTGGATGAAGGTCAGTTTTGGACTCTTGGTCTACTTGGCATATAATGGTTGTCTGGGCATAAACTTTGACAGTCATATTGTGGTCTCCTGTTTTGAATATCTGACGTTATATTGTTGATTAGAGACAAAATTAATTTGTAGCATACCCTGGTTAGTTTTTTACTTGCATGATGATGAAAAGTTTAAATTTTTGAATACTTATGGTAAGTGAATGCCATTGCTGTTTAAAATTGGACATGCATGTCTGGTGGGAAGGTGCTGCTTGCTTTGGTTCTTTTCTCATTATTTTTGCTGATATGTTTATGAACTTACTCTGGGCATATGACAGTGATGAGGAACGCTCTCTTGTAAAGAAGTTGGCTTCACTTAGCTCCTACAGAAAAGAACATGCGGTTGCTTCCAGCAACTCTGGTATTGTCCATTTTTCTCTTCTTTGAGTCTGCATGAAACTATATACGTAGATGATGCAGCATATAGCATATACAGTCCTTTCGTTAATGTATCATATTTGAGCATATGCGGGTGATGGAATTGTATGCATACAAGAAGTTGGGTGCATAAAGGAAATTATTGATAACTGATTTGGATTTTGAATTACCTTATGATGAATACCTGAAGGTTTGAGGGATCTAAATAGGGTGATATTTACTTTTGGGGCTCAAACCATAACGGTAAATACTTGATCTTCATTTGTATACTCTTCCCTGTAGTCATAAATTCCATCTCGTCGTCAAGGATGTGATAGTTCCCATAATGAAGTGTTTTTTTTTTTTTTGGCATGATGATGCTTGTTAGGATCCCCAAATATTATTGTAAGTTGATCTGTGCACTTGTGCATGCATTTGATGATATGTTTATGGCTAACTTCTTCACTGGATGTGTCTTGTATGTTTTTGTAATCATTTCCATACATGGTGGTTACCATGGCTTTGAGGTTATCACTTTATAACTGTGCATTTTCAGGGATATCTGATCCTAATGTTGACGAAGCAATGAAAGAGCCCGCCCCAGGACATGGAATCAGTCGTGTTGCATCTCTATGGAAGTCAATTAAAAACTTGTTGGGGTATATAACTCTTTTCTCATGTTTTGAGAACTTCACTAGAAGAAAATGAATGAATGAGAACATGAAGGAGTTGCCTGTGATCTTAAGTGTTCTTTATGATTATCTTTTAAACTTTAAACAGGACCAAGATTGTGTTAAACTAACGATCAAAGAACTGATACAGGGCGTGTTGGAGACTATCGAATTATGTTATAATTGCATGGTGTGTGTCACCCTGTCCTTGTACATCTTTAATTGTTAGTGAATTTGCAGGCGAAGGCAATCGCAGGAAAGGTTTGCATCAGTTACTGTCAACACATCAGTTCTGTTGCGGCAGTCTAGCAAACATGATTCCTCGCTTATGTTCTCAGCTATGGCAGTTTGCATTTTAACTTGTATCATGTGTTTCAAGCTCGGGATCGATAAACATGCATTATCTCAGAGAAGAAATTGTTGCCCTCATTCCAAGAAAACATGAAAGAAAAGCCTTGAAAGTTGTTTTTCAGCCAAGATTATGATGAGGCAAACTGCTGAAGGTATAAATTTTATAACTTCGAAGCCGTGATGTTGGGTATGTACAGATTTTGTAGAACCGGTCTAAATTGAAGAATACGAGGGAGTAAGATACATTGACTTAGTTGACATGAAGCGGAGATTCCTTTACTCCATGTAGGTGGGCATCCTTTTGCTAGGAGAGAAAATAATCTGTACGTGATGATAATTGGCTAATTGATGCTTGAAGAAGTACTGCCATAAGCAAGCCAATGAAATCAAGATATTATCTCTTTGTAAAGAAATGGTAGACTGATCAAATTTATAAACCCAAGCAATGAATTGTAAGTGTTGTCAAAGTAGTGAGAGAGAGAGATACCCGAGAGAGAGACCCACACTAATGAGAGAGCTGAGGAGTCTTCGGTAGAGCCAAAAAGAAATCACAAAATAAACTACTGAAAATATGAGACGACTATAGCAGTATAAAAAATTAAAGAAGAACTAAAGAAAACATTTTTTGACTTTTCTTTTCCTTTTTTTTACAACACACAAAAAACTTCAACAATGTAAAGCACGCTGTCCCTGTGCCCTT
>JANIIA010000008.1:19891593-19915766 GCA_027478495.1 Erythroxylum alaternifolium | reverse complement strand
GTTCTGGATTAGCAGACAGATGAGGCGTAGCCTTTCCATCCTGGTCCTCACTTTCAGCAGCATCTGAAGGACCCTCAGTGCCATCTCCTGCCTTCATTTTGCTGTTTTATGTGCTGTCCGTTCCCTCTTTCTGTGCTTTTCTTTGCACCCATTTCCTATTTGCTTGCTTGTTTATTCCTCAGATTGGATTTTTCTTGCTGTTGTCAGTCGTATGTTAGGCGATTATGTTATTCTCAAGTGAAGGAAGTCAAAACAAGTTAACAAATACAGCTCGAGTCCTTCTACCATCACTTAATTGTAGCTGTTTAAGTCGATTAACTAATAATGTGTTGTACTTGTCACGCTGCAAAGGAGAATATTAGTATACAACAACACTGCGAAATGTGATGCTGACTCACCAATAAAAATATTTAAATGACTCTCATGTGGACTAATTGACCAGTAAGATTCGAACTCGAAATTTGGAGATAATTGTAGATATTGCACTGATTTTATACACTATGAGTACAGCAGTTAGGTTAATGTCTCACCAAATACCTGATAACTACTCAAACTTGTTTGAAAAGCAAATGAACAGCTAAATTTTTTCATATTCAGTCTGGTGCATGCAGTTGGCAAACTTAAGACTTTCATGTCTTGCAAGTCACAAATATTTCTGTTACGTTTATGTTGTAGTCTCATCTAATCTTATCTTCTCAGTCTACAGTCTACTTCTATCAAGACTGCACTCATAATTGGCCACCTATATTAGATACTTCACGGGTAGCTTGCTTCTGCGTAGAATTCATCAAAACAAAAACAAGCAAAAACATGTTGGATTCCACTCTTTATGTACTAATTCAGTAAGGCAGGCACCTTCTGGTATGCTCGTCTTTGCATCATGAAATGTACTATATGGATTATTACCAGAACAAAATAAAGGTTTTACTTACTATATGATTGCTACATACCTTGAACCAGGAAATATCAAAATCATTTAGGAGCCTAGTGATCTTTTATTAGACTAAAGTAAAATGCCAACCAACTGAAATTCGAACAATGTATTTCTTAATTTCAGTATCATTCTATGTTTGGAGGAAACTAAAAGACAACGAACATATTAAAATCGAAGAAGAAAGAAGAAATGGGCATTTTATGGGATTTGATGTGATACAGATTAGTTGGAACATAGAGGGATTCGTGTGAGAATGGTTGAGCGTATATGAAGTCTTTAACACAAACAAGTTTCCTTACCAAAAAATAAAACAGGATCAGCATATACATGCCAAATCTCATCTTTATAATTTTAATAGATACATTTTGATTCTATCGCTAATTGCTGGATTGCATGACAGAGTTTGGCCTTATCAATTGACTTGTTGGAAGCACACAATCATATGAGGTAACACGCTGGAGATGTGAAACAGTTCATTATTGGTAGAGTAATAATAAAGTTTAACGACAGTAGATAACTGAGATGGTATAAAAGGTAGATGGGAAGTTACAATCAGGCAGCTGTGGCAGTTTATAGATTTTATGACAAAAGAAAACAAAACATAAAAGCGGCAGATGAGAATGAGTGAGGATGTGTAACACTAATAACATGCTACAGATATGGTTCCTAACTGTCATGTTTAGTCGGTGGGTGAGAGCTGCTGCCATGGTTACTTGTTAGCAACACCAAGCCAATCATGCTAATTCCTTTCTCCCTTGTTCTATCTCTTTCTATTAATGCATAATGTAGTTACATTCGGATGGGTGGGACAGTGTTGCATATGGCCAAATGTTCAAGTTATGATTATATGTAATGAATTTTGTTGGCATGTTTTTACAATGAAAAACAAAAAGTTGTATGATAAGTGTCCCCTTCACGGGTGTGCATTTTCTTTTGCTAGGATAGGATAATATAACATTTACAAAATTAATGAGTAATAACTTAAAAGGTGTTTTTAGGTTTTTTTTTAAAAATAAACCTTATGTAACTCTTAATATTCAATTTATTTATATCTCTCTCTATCATACTCCATTCACCCTTCTTCCCTTCCAGTGATTTCCCTTGTCACCTTATTCCACCATGTCTTCTTCTATCTTCAGTAACCTAATAGCTTTTCCTCCATTTCTTCTCCTTTTTCACTCCCCTGGGCCCTCATCATCCTTACCCTCTTTTCTGAATTTTCTCTATATATTATGACATATTTAGTAAAATATTAAATAAATAATTCATATATATCATGTAAATTTTTTTAATTTTATATTGATAGAATATAAAGTATTTAATAACCTTTTTACTTAATAATGTTTATTAGCAAATAGGAGTTGTTACTTTAGGATATTATGATTTTTGTTATTACAATTTTTATTATAGAGTAATAATGTCTAATTATTATTTTCAATATAATTTTTACTAATTAATTTTTAAAATAAAATTTATTACTTAAATATATAAAATTATATAACATTTTATTATTAAAATAAATTTCAATATTGAAATAATTTTTATTTTTAAAATTTTTTATTTAAAATTATTTAAAATAAAATAAAATGTTCCATATCAAATGATTAATTATATTTATTAAATTAATAATGAAATTAGGTCATGATAAAAATGAATAGAAAATAAATAATTTTGATGATTTTCATAAATGATTAAAACTAGAAGAAATAAAAATTGAAAACAAAAATTAGCTCTCTCTTCCACTTTTCCTCTGTGTGTGCATGGCTTGCATGCCTTCAGATTATGGATTCTTAGAATGCTTTAGCTTCCTAAACTTCTACCTTCTCCTCATTTTGCCTCATTCTTTTCTTTGTTTTCTTGCCCCTCCTACCTTGCTCCTGTTGCTTGAGACTATTCCTTTCCATTTGTAGAAATGTAACAAAATACTCATCATTTCTTACCTCTTATTGTTCACTCTCCTGCTCACACATTCTTTCCCAATCTCACTAATCCCTCTCCTTCTCTCAGTCCTACCAACATCCCAGAAGTCCCTACTAATGCGAACATTTTAATGACCAATATGAGAACCTAGACTCAGATAGTTGGTGACTCCAATGCTGACTCTACCTATCACCTACTAGACATAACAAGTGAACGCCACATTGTTTCGCCCCCTTTCAACACCTTAAAGGTTGGAATGGACATGTGAAACTCTACATTTATAGGTTGCATCATGGACAAGAGAGTAGCATTTTCAATTATAAAGAATTGGGTGAACATACACTAGAAGTAGCTTGGATTAAAAGATATTCTAGTGAGAAATAAAGACGTCTTCTTTTTCAAGTTCTCGTGTGGCAGCTTAGCTAAAAAAATTCCTAGAATCAAGGCCTAGTATGCACAAAGTAGGTAATCTTCTTACAAAAATGGAGACCTGGAAACAAAAATGAAGACATTAGGCAATCAAATATTCCTATATGGATGTGCATCTGTGAGATCTCGATGGAATATTGGACTACATCAGGGTTGAGCCATATTACCATCTATATATGGAGGCCTCTATGTTTAGATAAAGTAACAACATAAACCAACAGGATCAATTATGCAAGAGTTTATGTAATCGGAAGCCATGTAAGATCTGCCTGAAGAAATACCCATCCTGAGGCTGAATGACAACATGGGGATGGTTAAGGATTTGGTAAAGATCATATATGCCTAGAAACCACCCACTAAGACACCAAAAAAGATATGGAAGCCTATAGGAAAACTCTTCAAATCAGAACTCTCGTAAGAACTATTTGATCGGGAAAAGAACAACTATCAAATACCTATAAACAATAACTACTATACTGCTACAATTAAACAAACTTCAACTCCTATATAAGTCACTAGTCCTATAGAAAATAATAGAAAGTTAACTAGAGTAGATAATGAACCGAGGAATGCCATAGAAGAAATCATAAATCCTGAGATAAGTAGTCCAAATAAGGTGATTGAAGTCAAATCTCCTGACATCACCAATGTCATCATAAATAGTGATATAGAATGCCCTATCAAAGATATTGATTATATTGGTACACTCAAAAGATTGGAAAATAGGAAAGATTTCAAAATAATTAGAAACGGAAATTCCAAGAGGAAGAAGAAAGCTTCTTCTATTGGCCTACACTAACATCATATAATATTAAGAGAATGAATTCCCTAGCCAAAAAACTTTTGATTAAAGATTCCATTTTGGACAATAAAGCTTCAATGCAAGGCATTATAGAATCTGAAATCAAACAAGACTAATGTAACATAATTAGGTGTTTTTTGCCCAAATCATAGAAGTTAGTGAACAACTACATTACTTATCCTAGTATTATTCAAAGAAGATAAAGTTGAGATTTTGAGCACCATAGAAATGGATTAGATGATACATTTTCAAGTGAAACTCAAGGACGTGAATCTAGTGGTTCATTTGTCTTTCAACTCAAGAACGTGAATCTAATGGTTCATTTGTCTTTCATTTATGCATTAAATTATTCCTATCAAAGATCTCCTTTATGATAACAAATAAAGGGATTGTGACCAAGATCAAGATACCTTGGTTATTACCGGGGGACTTTAATACAACAATTCTTCGTAATAAATCAAAAGGATGTATATCATCTAGAGTATTCTATGAGGAGCCAAAAGATTAAATGAAAAAAATTCAAGTAACTGATTTACCTTTGGGAGGAGTTTTTTTACATAGAGTTATAAATATAAAGATCACACATTTATAAGGAAGAAATTTGATAGAAGCGCCATCAACTTGGAGTGTTTCCAAGCCTTACCTCACACTAAAGTAAATTATCCAAACACCTCTCTGTTTGATCATGCTCCTATAGTTTTACAATATTATAGTCCGAAAGAAAAAGGTAAATCACCTTTTAGATTCAGTAACTTCTTAACCAATATTTTAGGTTTTGAAGAATCTATTCAAAGAGGCTTAAGCTTCAATACTCTAGGCACGAAGCAATTAATCTTCACCAGGAAAATGTCCAAAGTTAGGGAAGAGCTCAAAGCCTTATATAATTTTAATATAGTCATCTCCTTCACTCAGCTAAAGAAGCTTTGAAGAAAGCATAGTCTGCTCTATATTTCATTCCTTACACCTCATTCCTTTAAGATAAAGAAAAGCAAGCCATACTTTATTATAATCTAGCCATGAATGTGGATTACTCCTTAATGAGGCAATTTCATTCGTTACACCTCATTCCTAGAAGATAAAGAAAAGCCAGCCATACTTTATTATACTCGAGCCATGAATGTGGATTACTCCTTAATGAGGCAAAGTTATAGGCTTAACTGGATGAAGGACGGAGATAAGAACTCAGCTTTCTTTCACAGATTTATAGTTGATAGATATTTTAAAATAAGATCATACCTCTGACTTCTAATGGTTCCTCTATCTTCAATTAATCTCAGCTCTTGGAAGAAGCAAAAGAGTATTTCACTGATAACCTAGGAACCACCATAACCAGGTTATTCCTCTGTTAGAATAATCAAAGAAACACTCGAAGACCAAATATCTATGCAAGAAACTCAATTACTCTCAAGCCAAGTCACTGATCAAGAAGTCTTCAGTGCCTTGAAATCACTAGATCCATTTAAAGCTCCTAGACCTGATAGTATGAATGTCAATTTTTTCTTCAAAACCTAGTTATCTCATGAAATATGCAATTATGGAACTCTTTGAAAAAGGCAAGATGCTCAGAGAAATCAATCGCATCTTTATATGCCTCATTCCAAAAGGAATAGAACACATAACCATGAGACATTATCTCCCAATTTCATGCTGTAATATCATGTCCAAAGTCATCTATAAAGTTTTAGCTAGAAGACTCAAATTAGTACTTCAAAATCATATAGAAGAGACTGAGGGAGCATACATACTAAGAAGCAGAATTAGAGACTATATATTTCTAGTTCAGGATTTATTCAAGCATTATACAAGGAAAGGATCCTATAAAAATTGTGATATAAAAGTTGAATTTTAAAAAACATATGAAACGGTGGATTGATTATTTGTCAACAACATCATGCAAGCTCTTAAATTCCCTAATGTTTTATTTGAGTGGATCAAGTAGTGATCAACCGCATCCTTTAACATTTAATTAAGATATAATCTTCAAGGCTTATATAAGGAGCTAACGAAATTAGGCAGGGGATATTAGTTATGGAGGTGCTTAATAAACTACTTGAAAGAGTGTTGGAAAAAAGTGTAATGATTGACTTATTATATGCTTATAAGAATTTATCAATTTTATACATCAAGTGCATGGTATAGCTTATGCTAGCATAGACAAGCACAATTTAATCTCATAAGGATTGTAAGTATTAGTTTTTACCCTTTTCCTATTATCTGATAATCAAATCAGATTGTGGATTTAATTAAATTAAACTAAATTGAAACTTAATAAATTCAGATAGAGGAAAATACTATGAAAAGTAGATATCAAACAAATATTATCTAGGTGATGAATCCCTCTAATAATTCTTAAATATTAACCCTTTATTATGCAATTGAATTACTGATTATTGGACTGTGAAAATTCCTATTTTGTGTTAATATCTTTCTCAAGACTAGTAAAAATTAATCCCTCAGTTGATTAACAAAAATCTCTTTATAGTTAAAACCTCTAGGATTGCATTAATGATTTATTTTGAATTTCATTATTAGGTTTGAACATAATCTAGAGGATTTATTTTGATCTATCTTTAGGGTTCCATGCAACTCCTTCCAATTATGGTAATTCTATTGACAAAAAAGATTTCTTAATCTCAATCATATGAAATAAAATTATGAACTAATATTCATGTCATATTAAAACAAGAATATAATGTATAATTGAATCTTAATAAACCAATTAATAAAACTAAATTAAACAAAAGATCAAATCATATTGTTATCCTAACTTATTTTTCATCGCACCTAGGCACTAAAGAAATCTAGTTCCAACTCATAGAAAATGAAATGAATAACAAATATTTTGAAGGACAGATAGAAAAAAATCATATTATAAATCTCCCTTTTGTCTCTAATGAATCTTCTTCAATTTGAATTGAATGAAGCTCTCTATCAGATCTTATGATGTATTCTTCATGTTTTCCTTATCCTCTATTTAAAAATGTTACTTCTCTATATTTCTTAGGGCTCAAAATGCTCTAAAACTTGCCTCCTCTTATTTTGCCTCTGATTACGTCCTTTTATAGTAAAAACTAGGATTTTTTGGGATATACACAGTTATGTAGTGATTGTGTATCTCCAAGAATACCTAAATTTGTGATTTTACACGGGCACAGAGACTTACACAGGGAATATAAATGACCGTGTATATTAACATACACGAGCGTGTATCTTCACACGACTAGAAACAATATTCTTCAAATCTCCCCACATTTACAGAGACTTACACAGTCATTGTACATGGTCATGTAGGTCCTTGTTGCTTCATATCGTCATTCCATGCCTTGATTTCATCTGAATTCCTCTCCTTTTGATCCAAGAAGGCAATTGTTACCTAGAAATACCCTTGAAGCGAACTAAGTATCAAAAATATTATAAAATTATTAAATAACTAGCAAAACATATTAAATATGAGTATATAAATATAGTCAAATAATCATTTATCAAACATCTCAACACTTAAGTTTTTGCTTGTCCTCAAGAAATCTTAATCTAAATTATCAATCTTACAAGCATCCATCCCTTATTAACCCCAACCTGTCTACCCACACTCTAAATCATCATATTATATTGATCAACTTACCATATAATTAGAATCAAGTTATTCCTAGAACTGACCTTTACAATTCAATAACAGTAATAATTCCACCAATTACCTTTTTGAAGTCAAAAGCATACATCTTTACGTTTTCACCAAGATTTCACTTAATGAACTCAAGTGTTTAGGGTAAAAAATATAAGTACTCTCAAATCAATGCACAACAGAATTCTTAACCATAAGCTTGCAATATTATCGTATCTCCACCACATATAAGTAAACTATAAACAAAAATAAAAGGTTTTAATAGAAGGTTTTGATGGGGATTAGGTCAGGTATAATTGGGGTAATAAAAAGGGTGATAAAATTGAAGAGAAGTTACAAAAACAAGATTTCAAGAAACTTAGTTTTTCACAATATAGGTCCCTCATATTTTAAATCCATTGGTACCGTAACTTTAACATTTTTTTCAATTATGCGCACAACATATATTATTTATTTATTTATAATAATTATTGTTGAGCATTCATCATGTATCAACAATTAAATAAATATTAGACCTTTTTAAATTTTACATTTCAGACAATCAAGTAATGTAAATAGACGCTTTTTTAAAAAAAGTAATTTAAATAGACTTTAGGGGTTTAAATTTAAAAAAAGGCTTCAAGAAAGATAAGGTAAAGGCTAATATTATAAATTGTAGTTAATAAGAAACAATTAAAGATTATAAATATGAGCAAATCACAAAAAGTATTTGTATAATTTTTAGTGATTTATTAATAAGAAATAAATAGCTAAGAAGTTATCTTTTCAAAAAAAATAGCTAAGAAGTTAATAATTTATTAATAATTCAAAAATAAGTAATTACTGTGACTTCAAGAAAAACATGAAATTATGAAACCAAACTTAAAATCTTAATAGGATACATAAGTGTATTTAGGACAGATTAGAAATGAAATTGTTCATATTATAAAAATCTCTAAAAGAAATAGTTTAGAATTTAGGAATAATTGATTTAAAATTTTTAATCCTGTTAATATTATTATTTTTTGGAAATATGAAAATGCAATTGATGAATACTCTTTAAAAGGAATAAAAAGGCTAAAATTCAATTTCATGACTAAATTATGAGGAAGAAGATACTAACAAGTCACTTTAGGCTAATAGAGGACTAAACCATAGGAAAATGGGAAACTATTTATAGACCAGTAACTTCCCTGAAGATAGCATTAGGTACAATAGAGTTGATTAAAAATATAGGAAACTAAGATTCATTATATAATATTCTAATTTATAGAAAGGCTAATGCTAATTCCTGTTATCATTTCATTAATCATGATTACTTCCCTTATCCATATAATTACATTATGACTAAGTGTTCTTTTCTTGAGTACTTCTAAAAATTACGTAGTTTTTTTTTCCAAACAACATATATCATGTAACTAAATGTTAGTATGTAAATATTTGAATCCTCCTTTTTAATTCTTTGAAGTTTATTGGCCCATTCCACTATGATATACCATCAAGTTTTGCCACAGTTCAAGTTACATAGATTGAATATATTATTAAGAAATAGTAGCAAGATTTGATCCCTTGTGTAGTAGAATAAATACAAAAGTTCTGTTATTTTATTTCCCAAAAGACAAGACCACATTAAAATCTATAACACGATTAATGCACAAAATATAATAAAGCATAAATCGTATTATAAAGCTTGATTTTTTTTTTTTGCATTTCCCATAAACCATTTCTAAAACTAATTCATCTCAACCACATAGTCAAACAAATATCTGGGCTCTAGTAGTATCTATAGAACATGTTGAGAGAACTCTACAACTTTTATGGAGAGATTTAAACAAGAAGTGCTAGCTCCCTAAAAGCCTAAGCATATTTATAACAAGTTTTGGATATTTTAGTAATTTAATTGAAATATAATTGTAATTTTAGTTAAATTTTAATAATTAAATCTCATTAAATACCATTTGTTTCCAAATAAGATTCAATATTTCATAATGATCCTTATTTATTAAATATATTATATTTAATTATAAAGTTTTTCGAACTTTATAATAATGTTTAACTCGATTAAAATACCTTTTTTATCTTTAATTTGTTCTCTGTGAATGACCTATTAACTTCCTAAATATGTTAACCATGGATATAAGTTATAGCTTTAAATTATATTTGTGATTAGATAAATTAAACTCCTTTAAATTATCTTTTTAATTCTCTAATTAAATAATTTATATACGTCTATCAAGATTAGCGTCTAGCAGCATATCATGACCATCCAAATATTTAGGAATGCCAAACTGGTTTTAATTAAGCTTTTTTGTATGATTTTTCATATATAATTCAATCCTTTCAACATATAATGTACTTATTAGACATAAAACATGAAATTAATGTCGACTCTGTTTGAGTTTAATCATGTTATTTCTCTACTATTAGTAGTTGATTCTATTAATGAAATTGAAAAATATTTTCAAAGTGTCATTTTACCTTAACTGAAGATTTATGGAATCAATACTAATAGAGAATATTGGAACATTCTCCCTAATCACTTTAGGGTGATGAATCCTATATTGATCACATAATTATCTTCATATAGTGCATACTATATCCAATGACTAATGGCTAACCTACCTTTAATTAGACAAAGTCATAAGTAGTATCAAAACATAGTAATTCGTATATGAGATATTTTGAAGAGCTCAAGTTAAAGGATCACTTATACAATCATCGCAATAAGAATATTCATAGACATACAAGTAACGCTCCAAATGAAATTCTCATATAGGGTTAGTTTAGTGAACTTGTTCTTTAACAAGTACCCATACGTTTGTTTAAGTATCTCCATACTTTAGTCTGTTAGATTGATTACTTTCTTCATAAGGAAGAAACATAATATATGGTAATCTTTTATTGTTTATTAATGTCAAATCTTAATAGAACAATGACTAGAAACAATTTAAGGATAATATATAATTATGATCTCATCAAAATTTCATTTATAATGTATATTTACCACATAAACTTTGTCATATATATCTGAATATGTATAAGATAAAGAATGCCTATAAGTATATGTCACAGAACTATAGATAGTGATTGATTATAGGGCATAAACTAACAATCTTCTCTTTGTATTAATCAACTAATTTAAGTATCTTATACCATATCTCTATATGACAATTATGCTACTACTGGGACGGTGTTTAGTGAGAGAATTGTACAAGATTATTTATAGTGGGTACTTGTTTAAATATGATAACTTTCACTGATCATTATCATTATAATTAAGAGAAATTGATTAAATATATACTTGGATCTTTAACAATACTTTAACTCCTTTTGCATGCCCAATAACTTTAACGTTCTACAATACATTACTACCTGAATAATGCAAGAAACTATACCAAATTTATTAAAGAATTTATTGATCCAATTAACCATTTTCACAAAAAACTTTATTGTGGCCTAATTTGTAATTAATGCTATATTAGAATCTTTTCAATCTCAAAATAATATTGTTCTAAATAAAATAGATCATGACTAGGATTTACTTCTAAAATTAATATTCTTATAACCTTGAACTCAAATATCAAACCACATGTTAAATGATAGATATCTTTAATACTTTACAAGTATCAAATATCACATATACTAAATACCTTTAGTATATTATCTATCTATTTATACTAGAATATGTAAATAACTTTTGTATCTATCTCTATAAATCCAATTCTCATAATTAAGTTGTCACCTTTTTATAACTAATAGGAGTTGTTCTTAAACTATCGTATATTCAACAACTGAAGTTATAAATTTTATTCTTTAAAAGTAGTAAGCCTCTACACACTCCTACTGAAGAATACAACTATACTTTTACTAACCTTCTTAAATACAGGATAAATCCACAATCATATCTAAAATAAACTCTTTTAATTTACCATGAAAGTCTCATCATCTTACCACCTTTCAACTATACATCAAATATATCAATAAAGGCACCATTTATAATTAGATGTATTTTCATAAGATTTCAACTTTTCAAATTTCATCTTACTTCCACTACTTATTTTGAGAACCATTCTCTTATAAGTATATATTAAAACAAAACTACAATCTCCAGTAGCAATTCCGCTGAGGTGCAGATTTGGTGTATATATTAAAACAAACATTTGGTTTAATAAGGTCTATATCTTATAATCGTCTATCATCCGATTTAAATTATTAGATAATACATGCTTTAACTAAACATTACATCTAAAACTCATTAACTTTGTCTCTATCAAAGTCATAGCATTCCATATCTAATATGGAATCTTGATAATTAATGTAATTGGAACTATCAAAGGTAAGTTATTATACTAGGCATAGCTATAAAAGAAACAAATATTACATCATCCAATATTTCATGTTGCAATTTTTTCCTCACATAAGTTCATACTCTTTTGAAATTTAACTGTATTGATATTTGAGGTATTCATTAGAGAATCTCATTCCTTGTAAATAACTAAAAAATTTAAATCTTACCATATTGATCTCGTTGATGTGGTTTGACATTCTTAATGCTTAGTTTATACTTATATTTAAACAATTTGAACTTTTCAAGATTTTAAATCAGTATTTCATTTGATATATATGACTATATCACTTAAATTCATTAGTAGTCTAATAAAATACAAGTATCCTCTTTTTATGAATTGTTATTACACCTAACATATCACATATAAAAGATTTAACAATTCAATACCATCATCATCCTTTTATCAAAGGTTTATTTGGTTATTCTTCAACTTAATAAGTTTCACAATTTTTATACAATTCATAATCAAAAGTATGCATATAACCTTATATGTAAATTATGATTATTATAATATTGATTTAACCAATATGGTATAAAAGGATAGTCTTAATTATCTAATTATGTTTTCTTGCCACTTATACTAAGCATTAGTTTGTATAAAAATAAATGTATACATAGCACTTTTAAAAACTTTTCTCATCTTGTGTATTACGGATACAAGATCTAGTGGTGACAAACGAACTAAACAAAAGGAGTGAGATCTGAGAATGCACAAGACAGAGACGGAAAAATTATAGCATCCGAAGCAAACAAAAAGTCAAAACGGCAGCCGCATTTCCCCGGGAGTGAAAAACACAAAAGGAAAAGCCAAAAATAAAAGGACAGTCTCTGAGTAATATTAAGAGCAGCCTCTCCCTCAAGACATATAACAAATAATGTGAAAGATACAAGAAAAGAGACGAGGCAATAAAGAAACGTAGTTGACCACCACCGCCAGCACACTTCACTGCATCTGCAGCTTAGCTTCTTCGCTGTTCTTTACTTGTTTTCTTTTTAATTAAAATATTACGTATAATTAAACGCTACCAGTACCAGTAGCACGCCTCTTAAACTCTTAAGCCCCACTCTTCTCATCCTCTCTCATCTTTACTTTTTCTGTCTCTTTCCAGCTCCTTTTTAACACTTCACTTATACCTCGCTGTCATTCAGTGTGCGAGACTTTTTCGTTCATTCAGACGGCGATGCCTCTTCCTTAACCCCCAACGACGTTATCATCTTCTATCTTTCACTACCTAGAAGGATAGAACACGCTAAGCAGCCATGCACAACTTAATCAACTTGATCTTTTTCTGTTTTGTCCTAATCCTTTGTGTTCCTCATTCTTTGTCAGATCTTGCCTCCGACCGCCAAGCTCTCCTTTCTCTCAGGTCTGCCGTCGGTGGCCGGACATTTCACTGGAATGTCACTCAGTCCACTCCTTGCTCTTGGGCAGGTGTACGTTGTGAACAGAACCGTGTTACCGTGCTCCGTCTTCCCGGAGTATCTCTCACTGGTCAGCTTCCGACCGGAGTGTTCTCTAACCTCACGAGGCTCAGAACCTTGAGCCTTAGACTAAATGCTCTTACGGGTCAGCTACCTTCAGATCTCGCTGCCTGCACTAGCCTCCGCAACCTCTACTTGCAGGGAAATATTCTCTCCGGTGAGATCCCGGATTTTTTGTTCAGTATGCAGAATCTTGTGCGCCTTAATCTTGGTGAAAACAACTTCACAGGTGGCATCTCTGAGAGTTTTAATAATTTCACGAGGTTAAGGACTTTGTTTCTTGAGAATAATCAGTTATCTGGCTCTATTCCGGATTTGAAGTTGGAAAAGCTGCGGCAATTCAATGTGTCTAATAATTTGCTGAATGGCTCTATACCTGAGAGATTGCAGAGCTTTGAATCTACTTCTTTTCTGGGTAATTCTCTATGTGGGCAGCCTTTGGATGCATGTGCTGGTTCTAGTGGCAGTGGGACTGGGGTGGTGCCTAGTAAACCAACTGGTGGGATTGGGAACCAAGGAAAGAAAAAGAAGTTGTCTGGTGGGGCTATAGCAGGAATAGTAATTGGATCTGTGCTGGGCTTCTTCTTGATTGTTTTGGTGTTAATGTTCTTGCGCAGAAAGAAGAGTAGCCAAAAGTCAAGATCGATGGACATAGCATCTATTAAGCAACATGAACTGGAGATTCCAGGAGAGAAAACAATTGCAGATGTAGGTAATGGTCTTGGGACTGGCAATGGCTTCTCAGTCGCTGCTGCGGCTGCCGCCGCAATGGTTGGTAATGGTAAAGGAGGTGAGGTGAACGGTGCTGGAGCCAAAAAGCTTGTCTTTTTTGGCAAAGCTTCGAAGGTTTTTGACTTGGAGGACTTGTTGAGGGCCTCTGCAGAGGTTTTGGGGAAAGGAACATTTGGAACCGCGTATAAAGCAGTATTGGAGGTAGGAACTGTGGTGGCTGTGAAAAGGTTGAGGGATGTAACTATTTCAGAGAGCGAATTCAAGGAGAAGATTGAGATGGTGGGAGCCATGGATCAAGAAAATCTGGTACCTTTAAGGGCTTACTATTATAGCAGGGATGAAAAGCTTCTTGTTTATGATTACATGCCCACGGGCAGCTTATCTGCACTTCTGCATGGTGAGTACTTCTGACTTTTGTCTTTTGGTTCACATAATTCTGTGCTTTTTAGGATTTACGTTTTGATGAATGATTGTAAGGGTTTTCTGATTAGATTATTTCTAGATAATTATACAATTATATAGAGTGAGTTATGTATTCTTTGCTTGTTCTTTTGACAAAAGATCCTTCTCAACTAAATCCATCTGCAAGGATGATGATAACGTCCGAATGTTCCTGCATCTGCGATAGGAGTTCCTTAGTGTTAATGCTGTTAGTTTCTGTCTATTAAATTGGTAGTTAGAATATTCCTGTCAGTTAAGAGAGATAGTTGCAATCTTCTTTTAACAAGTTGGACATGGTTTGCCACATGAATCCTTGTTATATGGCCTCTTTTCCTGAGCCAATCTGAAATTAGGGATCATAGGAGAAGCAATTGAACTTAATAATAATGTTTGTGTAAAGGAACCAGTAAAAGATGATAAGAGTGGAACTTATTACAGTAACTGATCACATTATATGTAATCATAGGCAACAAAGGAGCTGGTAGGACGCCCTTGAACTGGGAAATAAGGTCTGGCATTGCTCTAGGAGCTGCTCGAGGCATTCAATACCTACATTCTCAAGGTCCCAATATATCCCATGGAAACATCAAATCCTCCAATGTCCTACTGACTCAATATTATGATGCCCGTGTTTCTGATTTTGGGCTTGCCCAGATTGTTGGTTCTTCCTCCTCTCCCAACAGAGCTACTGGCTACCGTGCACCAGAGGTTACTGACCCTCGCAAAGTTTCTCAGAAGGCTGATGTCTACAGCTTTGGGGTGTTGCTGTTGGAGCTGCTGACGGGGAAGGCTCCGACACATGCCCTTTTGAATGAGGAGGGTGTTGATCTCCCCAGATGGGTGCAGTCCATAGTTAGGGAGGAATGGACCTCGGAAGTATTTGATCTAGAGCTGCTCCGTTACCAGAATGTCGAGGAAGAGATGGTTCAACTCTTGCAGTTAGGAATAGATTGTGCAGCCCAGTACCCCGATACTCGTCCTTCCATGTCCCATGTAACAAGGAGGATTGAGGAACTCTGCCAATCCAGCCGTCGAGACCCACAACCTGAGGTTCTCAATATTATAGATGATGGCTCTTCTCGGTGACTATTGTAGAAGGCTTTGTTTTATGCCCGCAATTAACTTCTCATTCCTTTCATCTCTCTGTGTCAGCCTCTTCTTCTTTCATTAGGAGGGAGCTTTCTATTTTTCTTTTTTCTTTTCCCTTGTTGTATTAGCTTTCCTTAATCAAATACTCGTGGGGTGGGCATCTGTTTATTAGTTCTAGTTGAGTGGACGGTGGTGGTTGTAATTATTACCTTTGCCTTCACTTTAGCTTTTTTTGGTTTTGATGCAACATTTGATCTGTCCAGATTGAGATGTTTTAAGTTGCTTTTTAAATTTGGCTGTAATTTTTAAAATTTTCTCCTGATGCCCTACCTGTCAAAGTATCTTTTTGTTGGCCAGGACAAAAAGCTGAGATTTAAGTAAAAGCCAAGCTTGTCCCTTACACATGAAATCATCAGGTTATGATGTTCATCATAACTGAAACAAGAAATGGAGATCTGATAAGGGTTTAAGTATTCCTTTCCTAATTCCTAGGGAGTAGGTAAAAAAATCTTGAACTCCGGTAGTAATGTAATCATACACCTTGCTGTGTCTGCAATTTATTTTTCAATACAGTTCCATGGGATCCAAGTTCAGGCCATTTCAGATTACCAACCCTCAACAATTTAAAGGAAAAATTTAAGATATGTGGATTTCATGGCAGTTATGCTGAAAGAAATGCAGATAGACATTTTTGAAGTTTACTTTTTGGGAGCTGCATCGCATGAGGTCTGATGAACAGAAGGGAAGAGAGCGAGGGTTTTTAATTTTTATGTTATGTGGACATACAGTTGGAGCTGTAAAGAAGAGAGAGAGAGAGAGAGAGAGAGAGAGGGAATTGTGTGGTCCCCTGTATGTTCATGTAATGGTTGAAATTTTCTTAGTCAGGAATTTGAATTTGATTTATCTGACAAGGATTATTAGAACGTGGATATAATAATACAAAAAGTGTCATGGTCCTCATAAAATTATAGGGCATATATATCATCCTCTTCTCTTCCATTCAGGACCTACGTTTCTGCAAGGGATTGTGTAAAGCAACGACAGGAACAGATTCAACTATGACTTTTGTGCGCGGGAACACGGGATTTTCCTTTTCTTTCCTGTCATATTTTGTCTTTGTATTAATGCTATAAATATTGGCAGTACAATATTATACCAGTACTAGTTAATATTATATAAAAATTGTTTAATCCTCATATATATAAAAATTAAGGATGATATAAAATACTTAAAATGTTATAATTTTATCATATAATAAATAATAACAATAATAATAACATTATTATAATAAATGTTTCGCATAGATGAAGGATATGAAGAAGTTTAGAAGTACTTAGCGTTACCCCTAACTGGTAGAGATACTGTTTACGATAGATCCACATAACAAAGAAAAGAAATACATATAAGAAATAAATAAAAATAATAAAACGATACATATTGAAATAATAAAAGTAATAAATAAAAATAAAAATAAAATAAACATAAAAGATAATAAATACAAAATAAATAAATAAGTAAAAATAAAAATATAAAATAAATAATACAATAAATATAGAACAAGCTAAAAAATAAAAATAAAAGATAAAATACGTGAATAAATAAACAAACAAGAAAGAAGACAAATAAATAAATAAAATAAACAAGTTATTGCAAGAAAATGTTTAGGCTAAGTAAGGAAATGTTTAGGTTAAATAACTAAGAAGAAAATACTACATATTAAATGTTTGAGCTAAATACAAAACATAACACTCGAAAGAAAATATTTAAAAATCTATGAGAAAGAGAATGATCTCTTTATGTGAGATCCTTTACTCGTATTCTAGTCCGCCAAAATTTTCTATTGAGGGTCACATTTCACTAGAGTTTCAGGGTGTTTCCTTTTGATATGTTCGAACCAAGTCTTGTCTCTTTTAATTTTCCATCAATATTAGTCATTCTTAATTTGTCTCCTACTATTACATTCTTGATTTTATCTCTTTAGTAAAGTTGTACGTTTAACGAAGCATCCTCAAATGAAAAGAATAATAAAGTTCCATGACTCCATAAATATTACAACAAGAGTTCGTGCCAAAGAATACAACTAATCAAAAGTGAAACCTGAAACAAAAAATTTACAATTAAAAGTTCTATATTTACATAATAGATATAATTTAACGTATGTATCAAATATAAGTGAAATTAAAAGAAAAGAAAGAGTGAAATCCTGAAGCTTTATTCAATCGAATATTCGCTTAAATTGCATTGGCCTTAGTTCTCATTTGGTGTAAAATCCTTATCATTAAAAGGAACCTCATAGTTACTATTATTTAAATTCATTACACCAAATGATATGTCAATACTTACTATCTAAGATTATCTTCCAAGTCATTCTCATCTATTAAACTCAGTTCCTCAGAAACCTAATTTATTAAAAGATCGATATGGTTAAAGAAAATTAGATTTACGAAACTACTTGTTTTATTAAGAGTCTTAGTAAATAAATAAAATTAAATTATTAATAACTTACAAGAAATTATATTCAACTTTGTAATGATAATAACATACTTTTCTTGAGGCTTTAAATTGCATCAAACAAAGACCAAGTCATTCAATCTTTTGTGTTACAATCTATTCTTTTTCTTGGAATGAATGATTTGTATATGATCCAATTCTTTTTGTTACTTTCACACATTGACTTAGAATTTAAATTGCAAATATTTTTCGTTCTAGAGCACCACTTCTAAATTATTCTCACTAAGCAACTATAAGATAACAAAAGTAATCTTGTAAACAAATTGAAGTGATAATTAAATTTTCAACAAGTAAAAATAGTGAAAATATGTATAGCTAGAATAAATTTGTCTCTTTGATGAATAACGGCATTTTGAAATTACCAAAAGCATCTTTATAAACCTCCATTTGTGAGCTTAAGAGATCTTGCATCATCTTATAGACAACAATTGTTAGAATAGTTAATAGCATTCTCTTATTAACTTCGAAGTTCTTTGTAAAACATGTCTAAAATATATACTAGGATTTAAAAATGATCCAGCTGCATACTACAGAGAGTAAAGTTATCTTTCTCTTTCTCATTGATGATTGCAAGATAAGGTGTGTATAAAGAAAGCTTATTTTTCATATTGGCCTTCATTGATTCCTTCGCCCTCCATGGAATCATAAAAATAACCTTACCTTCTCATCATTACCAGCTAGAAGAAGTACTATCATCAAAGGCTCATAAGCTCATATAACAAATTGACATTGTGACCAAAATTCATGATCTTCAAGTATAATTATAGAAACATTAGACCTAGCATATAGATGTAACGTGCTTGTAAACATTTTCCTCAACTCCATCTTCTTCAAAACAAAACATAGAAGTAATAAGAAATTAGTTACAAATATTGTAATAACAGGTTAATACAAATTCCTACAATTGATGAAATCTTTTCTCATTAAATTCAGGACCTATACATGATTATAGATAAACTTAGACACTTTTTACTTTCTGCACAATTTCATCAATGATAAGAAATTATCCAGTATCTCTTATATTTTTTAACATTACGTCAATGTAAAGTGCAACATAAGAAGTCCAATAAAAAGAACTATACCTACTTTGCAATCTTCTTGCAACTGCTTTATAAGCATAATCATTATCAACAATGAACTGAACAATATTTTCTGGCCCAACTTCATTCACAACTTCGTTAAATATTTAAACTAGAGTATTATCATTTATGGCAAGGCTAGATGTATTAATAGACTTCAAACATATTGTCCCCTTTGTAGAATAAACCAAAAAATTGACAATAGGTTCTTATCTTCTATTTGGCCAACTATCACATATGATTGAATACTCATAAGTAGTATAAGTCATTCTTCTTTAATCCAAGTAAACAAATGTACTCATAAGTTTATCTCTGTAGTCATCAATTGAAGGAGTTTTTTATCTTTGTAGTCATCAATTGAAGGAGTTTTACATCTTGGGCCTTAAGAGGCAATAACATCTACCATAAACTAGTAATAGTGAGACTGGGCAATATTGAATGATATACTTGAATTATATCACCATCTAACCATTGTCATGTTCACATTATGAGTTGTTTCTTTAGATTATAAGGCACTATCAATTGAAGGCTAAACTATATGGGTTATTCGTGGTGCAAAAGTGTTAAATACCTATCTTCTTCTTTTCCTCACATCAGGTACAATATTCCCTTCCTATTTGGTAGGAATACCACCACCTTCAACATCCCTACTATCTTTTTTACCACTAAAAAAAGAACTTACACTACCAATTTGGTAGTTCTGTCTTTATCTTTTATCTTTATTATATTGATACTCTTCAAGCAAAGTCTTCATTTGTCATTTTACGTCAGACTCACTTTTTTACTAGGATCAACATCACCTTTGATCCTAACTAAATACTTCTTTAATCTGGTGATATCTCTACCTTTCAAATGCTTGTTACAATACGAACAAATGAAGAATCTGATATGATTCTTCATTATATGAACTAATCTAGCATGAGCCTAATCTACATCATTAAATCATCCTGAAAAAATTGAATTACAAGAAGTACTTGAACTTTGCTCTGTAAAAATAAATGAAGACATATGTTACTTCAAGTCAAATAAAGTGTTCTAATTTAATTTTATTATCAGCTATTATCATAAATTGTGTATTGTTCAACTCTAAACAAACACAAAAGCACATATTAGATTCTAAAAATATACAAACTCTAAAAGCATACATACATTTTATATTCAAAGTCAATATTCCAACAATCCTTATTACCAACAACTAGTAACAGAAAAATGTGGAATAAGTTTTTACGTAAAATAATATGAAGAAATATAACAAGACTAACTTTTTAACAATCATATGATATAGACATGCATGTGAACTTCATAAACTTACATAAATTGTTCCTCAAGAAAATTCAACATACAAGTAAACTTTAAGAAATTATATAAACGATAAGAAAGTTCAAGGCTTAAACATATTATATTCAAAAAATTCAAAGTTTGTTAGTATAACTACCACATATATATCATATATGTGATTCTTAAAAAATAAAACTTGTAAAACTAATATATTGAACATATTATTTCCATATTCATAACATATTACAAATTGTGACTTTAATATGTCCAAATAAATTCTTTAATGATTTAAAGGAAACATTTTGAATTTGAACATAATAAAAAGTTAAATGAATATTAGTAGAAGAAATATGAACATTGTGTAAGAATATTAATATGATACGTCAATTTCTTATATCTTACATTTTTCCTTAGCAGTACACAATTACATATTATAAAAATGAATTTATTGTAAAAATTAAACAAATCATTATACTCTCATAGTTATAATCTATATAAAAGCAAATAAGTATTATCATTAATTCCATAATGATTTCAAATAGTCAAATCTCAACTAATCAAAAATTCTAGAATGATAAAATTATCTCAAATTTCATCCAATAATTTGTCCCATAAATCATTCCAAATTCTAGAAACCTATTTTATTGCTCATAGTCATAAAATTCATTCTAAATCTAAAATTCAATATATAATAATATAACTTAAAAACCTATTTAAATATGTATTAAATGACATATTTTAATTTTGTTCAAGTAATTAAGTGGACTTAAACAAAACGAAAATATGAAAATAGATTTAAATAGGCTTTAAGTTACTGACTAAATCCATCTTAAATTCTTACTAAACTAAACTCATTAAGCCAGAAACAATTCCAAGCCTATCTTAAATTCTTACTAAACTAAACTAATCAAGCCTAAAACAATTCCATGTTTCGCATTATATGAAATAGAACAGATCTCCACCAATCCATATTCCATTTTCAATTTTCCACAGTCCACAATCCAAATAAACACAACAAAAGACTAAGGGCCTGTTTGGTTAGGTGTTAATTAATAGAATGGAATGGAATAGAATAGAATAGAATGAAACGGAACGGTTTATAATGAAATGGAATGTAATATAGTAAAAAGTTGTTTGGAAGGGATGTAAGGGTTCATAATGTAACATCCTGTTACCTACACGGCTAAAACAGTTATTTATGAGACATTTATATGACTTAAGATAAATGCACAATTAAGTTGTTTGGAAGAGAAGTAAGGGATTTATTTTTTTGTCACTAATATAATAGTAATTGTAATAATTTAGTATCTTTCACAATTAGGTTGTCACTATTAATACATTAATATTGTCAAATTTTCTTTTATCACTAAATATTGTCATTAAAAGCCTATGCAATTTGGCTTCAAAATAATTTGGCAGGAATAAATTGTAATCATGACAGAACATATATTTGTAACTAATATTTTTTATTTGTTCTGACAAAACATAGTTTGGTCACTAATATTTTTTTCTTTTTGTTATGAAACGGTTAATTATCACACAATATTTTACTTGTTGTGACAAAAAAATTTGTCAATAAATATTCAATTAATTAGTGTCTACTTCATATTGTCACAATAACTGAATTATAATTATGGTCACAACTATTCGTAATTTAGTGATAATTTGTTTGTGACTAACTAATTTTGTCATCACAAATACGAGATTTTTTAGTGCCAAGACAATTGATTGACGCTATTGTTTGGATTATCTGTAATGATTTATATTTTGTCACTAATACAATGATAATTGTGGTAATTTAGTATCTTTCATAGTTAAATTGTCACTATTAATATATTAATAGTGTTGAATTTTATTTTATCACTAAGTTTTGTATCTAAAAGCCTATGAACTTTGGCATGAGAATTGTGGCAATTTAGTATCTTTCACAGTTAAATTGTCACTATTAATATATTAAAAGCGTTGAATTTTATTTTATCACTAAGTTTTGTATCTAAAAGCCTATGAACTTTGGTGCCAAAATAATTTTGGCAAAAATTAATTATAATTGTGACAAAACATATATTGGTAACTAATAGAAAATTAGGTATTCATTTAGATTAATAGAAAATATTTAATAATTAAAATATAAATTGTCATTATAAAATATTTTATTTTGATGTTGTATTGAATTTGCATCTTAATTTTCCTAACTATATTTTTTACATGAGAGTTAAGACATTTAGTGACAACTTTTCTGCGACTAACTGTCATTTCGTCACAGATATGAGGTTTTTGGTGACAAAACAATTGATTGACACTATTGTTTAGATTAATTGTGATACTTTATGTTTTTGTCAATAATATAATGGTAATTGTGACAATTTAATATCTTTCACAATTAAATTGTCACTATTAATACATTAATAGTGACAAAATTTCTTTTATCACTAAGTTTTGTCATTAAAAGCATATGCAATTTGGCGCCAAAGTAATTTTGGCGAGAATGAATTATAATTGTGACAAAACATATGTTAGCACTACATCAAAATAAGGAGGTTTTAGACGCTTATGCCTAGACACATATAATAATTATCTTAAATAATCTAAGAATTGGTGGAGTTTTTAGACATTTATTTAAGACATCAAAATTTGTCTAAAAAATATACTAAAAAGAGTCTAAAACTTTTAAAATTTTCAATTGGCGGGACAAGAATTAGCGTCTTTTATAATTTGTAGCAAGTATGCATCCAGAAATAACGATTAATTAATGTCAAAAGACGACATTTTAAACAAAAAACATCTCTTAAATATTTTTGTAAAATATTTGGAGACAGATCACACCTTTTATTGGTTGTTGTTTTAACATTGTAACGCACTTGTAGCAATATTTCTTGATAAAATTATTTAAATTAAAAATGATATGATATATTTAGTGATATAACTAAAATTTTAAATAATTAATGATAAGGCAAATTCTCTCGAGATAAAGATTTGGAGTGTCTCTTACTAAAGTATTTCAAAGTGAAATGAGAATTGTGAATTTGATGTTTCTACCATGGTTATGGGTATCGTTCCATACCGGCTGATACCATACTGGCTGAAAAACAGAACGGTAACAACATTTTTGGTACCGGCGGCAAATACTAGTCGGTACTGGGTGTTTTCGCCTAGTACCAATCGGTACCGAAAATTTTGAAAAATATAGGGACTTATTAGCAAAATTTTCAAAATTTTTTTAAGAATTACTCTCCTGCCTCTCTCTCTCTCCCCCTCTTTTTTTCAAAGTTTTTATAATCAATTATTTAGTTAAACTTTTATTGTTATTTTTAAATTTTTAATTTTAAAATAAAATAAATATTTTTATTACTAATAATAGTTATACATTAAATTAAGCTTAAAAATAAATTATTTTATTTAAATTTATTTTAATCTTTTATATAATATTTATTAATAAAGTATTAATAAAAAATTTTATTTTTAAAATAAATAATTTAAAAATTATTATTTATAAACTAATATTTATTTTATATATTTTTAATTATTAA